>JBAJNP010002172.1:0-51042 GCA_036877545.1 Yasuhikotakia modesta
AGAAATGTTGAACAAGGTAGTTTCAGAGTTAAACAATTTTTAAAATTGTAAAATTTTAAAAATTTTTTACAATTTACAGAGCTGCTATTTTTAATTTAGACACATGTAGCAGACGTTAGTGTACACTGTGGTCTTTTACAGTGAACTACTATCATGACATAGCTAGTATATAACAAAACGTCTGTTAATGGCACAACCCTCTTGAATATTGAAGCCTGTTACCTCAATGCAAAGTAGATAGTAATGCAGGAATGTGTATCGTATGTGTGTAGTATGTTGGCCAAGCGTGAAGTATGTTTCTGGCCTAATAAGACCCAGTCCTCAATTGTGACTCTTATCAGTGTTGGCTCCCTGCCCAACAAGAGCAGATCCTTTGTGGGCATGTGAACACGTGGCCCCTAAGGCCCCCACTTCCAGACCTGGATCATATTTGTTTTAAAGCCCTTCTTTGAGTGCAGGTCAGATAGAGGCCATGAAAACACCCAAAAGCTAGCAAAGACAGCTGAATCACAGCAAAGCAGGCATACTTGATAAGATACCACCATGTCTATACAAAGGAAAGAGTGAAACTATTCTTTCCCCCTTATTCATTTTTATCTTTACGTCTGCAGCTAAGGTATGTCCTATTGTCACAGGATGCTCCCTAGTGTTCACATAGCACCTCCTGAATTCCTTCTTCTCCCCTCCATCCCTATGACTTCTGCTTCCGGGAACTCCAGATGTAAACAATTAGCTCATTTAACAAGGTTGCTTCAGGCAAGATGCCTTGCAGAAGCCTTACTGTGGCTTACTGTGCCACTTTCCATAGTATCACACCACACTAATCAGCATTTCCACTGTGTTCATGAGATCTCTGAGAAGTTGCTGAATAAACTGATTTTTCTTAACAGAAAAAAATACTTTATAGTAAGTTAACTTCCCAACAAATGAGACAACTGTGGCTCTGTGGTGCTATCAAATCTCTGCCCTGTTTGTTTGTGAGGTTTTGGCCACATTTCTGCTTAAGGTTCAACCAATGCTGTGAGCATGAAGCAGGACTTCTTGTTTGTTTCAACAACTGGCATATAGGGGTGGGTCAGAGAGTGTGTTTAAAAATGTATTTAGACATTATTTGCACAGTTTTGTTAGTGGCATAAAATCACTTGATCTGCTGTGAACTGTTGGGGAAGATTCTAGAAGGTGGAACAACCCTCCTAAACCTCTGCTGACAACGTGTGTGACCGTCATAGAAAAACAACAAACACCTCAAGGTGGTTGGGATAGAAATCTTCCCTTTAAACAAACTTGGCAAGAGTCCGTTGGAGTCACAGGCACTGATTGGTTTAGCATGCGTGGGATTCCCCGCACATGTGATGTCCCGTTGTTGATTTCTAAGATGGAATTAGCCTGTGAGTTTCAAAGACCATTTTACTTGATCAGGAGGGAGTTGGCTGTGGCGTGTTCGGCACTTAAGAAGGAATGTGTGTGATACGTTGGATTGCAGAGAGGAAAGGATGGTGTGTGTGTGTTGGCAGGTGCAGCACTGGTAGTGAATGGGCTCTTTGAAAGCTTGAGACTGGCATGTGTGTCAGGACAAAGAAACCAGGAGCAGCAGCTTAGAATCTTATAGCTAAAGCCTGCGTTTACACACACACACCTTTTACTGCATTATCAAGTGAGCGTGCAGTCAGGTGAATAAATTCAAAATATGTACATTCAAAGTTTATACTGTTATTTTTAGTTCTGCTAAACAGAATGTTACTTTTTCTTGTGCATTAAGTAATATGTATTTTATAATAGTAATTTATTTTATAATGGACATTCCAGGTGTTTTCATGAATTGTTCAGCGCATATTATTTTAAATTGTGTTTGTATGTATCAGTTTACATACAAACGTTATAGATAAAGTTTGTTTTTAGTTCTGAAACATTTCAAAACTTCAATTACATGTGTCCTTTAGCATTTCTAGTTCACCAAAGTATGAAATAGTTCTAGTTAAAGGGATAGTTCACCAAAGAATGAAATTTCTGCCCATAAATACTCACCCTTAGGTCAATTCACACCTGCAGGAACTTCACTCATCTTTAGAGTTCAAATTAGGATTTTTCCAAATGAAATCTGAGTACTTTCGGACCCCCTCATAGACATCAACACAAATACACTTTCAAGGCCTATAATGGTTATAAAGACATTGTTAAAATAGTCGATGTGACCACAATGGTTTAGCCTTAATTTAATAAAGAAACAAGATTTTTTTGTGTTAATCTCAAAGGAGTGCTAATATGTTAATTGTTAACAAATACTTTAAACAATGGTAACAAAACATGTATTGTAAAGTGAAAACTAAAAATATAGCTAAAAATGCTGTGTGTGCCGAAAGTATTCATTGAATTTCTATGTGTATTTTAGCATTATATCATCCATAGAACACCCTGCTCTCTGGATATTAGTTTGAAAGCCCATTATGTAAACTAGTAACAAGAGGCAAGAACAGCTGTTTTAGATGGAAATGAGTTTAGATGCAAACTTGTGACCATTTGTGTGAGTGTGAGAGAGCGACAGAGTGTAGTAGAGTCTAGTAGAGTCAGTGGTACAGTCTGTGTTTTATAGTTTTTCCCTTCAGTCTCCTGCTGTGGTTGTACTTATTAGTTTTAGCTCAGTAAAATATCCTAAACTTGTACCAGAACTGTTTTAATAAGTCATTTCTCACTTTCCGCCTCTCTTTCTCCCTCTCTATTTCTATAGAGTAGTTAATTTCTGACATGATTCGGGTAATGTGAAGGTGTTGGCCAACAAATGTGTTTAAGTGCCGGAGAGACTCTGACCCAGAATTTGTCTCACTACTGAGGCCACAGGGTAATCACAACACATTATCCAGCATTTTCTAGTGCCAAAGGGGTCAGTTTGGGTCTGCATACACACAAACCTGGTTGTCTGGTTTAGCTGTCACTCATTACTCTGTGTGCCCTTCAGGTTAACAGTGAAAAGTCAGGGTTCAGGGTCTCAAAGCTAAGTGGGTTTTTTGAGACTTTGAATTTTGTTTGAATTTTTCAATCTTGGGTTTCAAGATGTTTATAGACCAAGATTCCCTTTGGTTATATGTTTAATAATTGTCTCACTTAAAGCCTGTTCTTTAGCACAGCATGCTGAGTAAAAACTGTCAGCTAGATCTTTCAAAACTTTTGAAAACAAATGTTGTATCAGGTCTTGTGTTAGTTCAGCATTCCCTATTTACTCTTTTGGAAGAAAAGACCCCCATGTTTTCCAATAACACATCCTTGATCTTGTAGGTCAATCAATTTTCCCTTTATAGGCTTACATGTATAGGCTTAAACATGTTTATGTGGTGTTTCTTTGGAAATTAGTGTGTTGATATAAACCTTCTAAAAGCTGCTTCACTTAATTTTTCTATTTAAAATAACGTGTCCTTGTATTGTTTAAATTGTAAATTTGCCATTTGAAGTGTTTGCTTTTGATGTCAAGAATATTATTATGGGGCACCAATCACCCGAAATCCAGATCTTTATGTAGCAGGATTTCCATCCATGTGGCTTTCTTCTAAATGGGTTATATCCAAGTCATTCAATTTGAAGTCATCAAGTTCAGTTGATGTGACATCAGTTAATGAGTTGAGACGATGGCTTATGTGATTGTGAAACTTCACAGTAATATTTTAAAAGGTTAAAAAGTGAGCTGCTCGCAGCCTTGAATGCAAAATGCTATCTAACTTGAATATAAAAGAGCCAATTGGCTGAAAGGATTCTTCATATTAAGGTGTCTGATGGTTTCTTCATCATCTGATGACATTCAGTCTTCTCTCTTTTCCCCTCTTTTACCCTTTTGATTGGTCCGTTTTGAGTCATTTTGAAATCGTGATTACTTAAGGTGTAGGTAGGGCTGCACTATTAATTGAAAGTCATGATGTGACCTTGTGCAATTTATTAAAACACAAATAGCTGTGATTTAACTGAATATAGGGTCTCATGATGCAGTATTCAAAGAGTGTGCCCTACACTGCTTTGAAGGTACTGATTTCAATTTCAAGCAAAGTTCATAGCTTGCTTTGCTTAATCTGTGTTGCCAGTATTGAGCAGTTGCTAATTATATTATTAACATTTAAGGTATTGTGCAAACCAAATGTAAAACAAGCAATGCTTTTTTAACTTATTATGTCAACAAGTATTGCATACAGACCCTTTCTTGGGCTTCCTTAGCAGTGTGGTTTCTTTCCCTCTATTTGTATGTTACAAACTTTTTTTAGTCTTTCTTTTAGTCACACTCACTGGGTAGGTTTAGTAAAATAACTGCAGGCTAGTGCTGTTATTATTTGGCTGTAGTCATCGCTGTAATAGGGTGTTGAGGAGATTTTAAGTATTACAATTTCTAGAAATCTTAATTCCTCCATTATTCACACATCATTTTAATAGAACATGAGACATTTCTTCTTTTCTGTCCAAAAAAATCGAATTCCGCCTTTTATGACATCACCTTGATAGTTGAATTAGTCAGACCAACTGCAAGGCAGTTTAACTGGGTACATTTATATTTATATCTCCCCAGCTGTGAGTAATGGAATTTCTTAAAATATTGCCAAAACATTATTAACCTGTGGAGAGTCTCTTTGAGATTGTGTTTAAGACGAAGTATTACTCGGTAATTGGAGCTTTTACAATACGTTTGTGATGTGAAGCCTGTTGACGCAGGCGTTATTAATAGCTGCTTACAGGTTATGCCATCCTAGGATCGGTTGCAGAGTTTTTTTGGAGGATTTGTCATCCTTATTTTTTACTCCCTGGTGACAAGAAAATAGGGCCAGAATAACGTGTTCTGAACATTCACCCCACAACACTATGAATTTCCACGGTATACCAGGCTTCTAATCCCATTCAAAGTCTTCTGCCACAAATAAAAACAATACACCTTGCTAGCTTGTTAGTTTAATTTGTGCAGCTAATTTCTCAAACGTGTCATGCACACAGTTGGCTCCATTAGTGACCAATGCATTTTTGTAAAAGGCCAAATCCTGCTGTTTGCCTTCCCTTCCATTATCCCATTCTTAGGCTAAGTTTTAAACAAAGGTGAGAAGGCTCCTGACCCCCCAGACCCTCAGCTTGGTCTATGGCCATGCTACAGAGCTTCTTAGTGGACATCACCGAAACCTCACACAGTGAAGCCTTCATGCTGTTTGCTTTTCTCATTGTGTGGTGAGCTTTCCTGTTTGTTCTTCTCAAGCACTTATGATGGAACATGTTTTCAAGAAAGCCCACTGCTGTTTACTGCCAAAGAACTTCTATTCTGTTATTATGAATTAAGAATTTCTTACCAGGGAATAAAGAGATTAATAAGTGGCAGTGTTCAAGAACATCTTATGTTCTCTTGTTGTTCTAAACCGGTATGACTTTCTTTTTTTTGAAACACAGCAGGAGTTTGAATTTTTTTGAAGGAAAGTAGACTCCAGGACTGTAGACTTTAACTGTCAAGCCTCAAAAAGAGAAATCATGTAAAAAATGTGACACTATTTTCAAGGCTTAGGAGTTGTACTATAACTTAATGTGAGGGACAGACTGACATTAAGGCCAATAAATTGTCTTGTCATGAGGGTAAGTAAATGACAGAATTTTCATTTTTGGGGAACGTATGCCTCTGACATCTGTCATATCAAACATAAATTGAATGAGAACTGAAACCAATGTTGTAAAGTTAGCCACTGCTAACACACTAAATCTAATGATGTAGCTGAACCTTTTGCTAGCAGATGTGGCAGATCTTTTCACCCCGATCTGACAAGAAAACTTTTAAGTTATACATTTTGTATGATTCACATCATATGAGTAATAGAAAAAAGTCCACTTCTAACCCAATCATTGTTGTGGCAATAGCAGATAGTGCAAAAACATTAAAATAATATGCACAAATTAATTTGAATTAAAACAAATTTGCTTAAATTAGTGTGTGTGTGTGTGTGTGTGTGTGTGTGTGTTTGTTTTGTGCAGCAGGATGTGTAGAGTGGGTATTTGGTTGTAAAGTTAAGCACACAGGAGGTCTAGGCTTTCTCTATATGCCTCTACTGCTGAGCCAAGCATACGCCCCGCTTTCTATAGGCAGCTGTGTGTGTGTTAGTCAGAGGGGCTTTAGTGTGGACACAATCAGCACTGTTTTCGTAAGACTTGTGGTATGTGTGAGCAGAAACAAATGTGTTTAATTTAGCCTTGTCTGTTCTTTCCACCATCCCTCTCACTTTCTTTCAGATGATTTGTTAGGCCAGTTTAAATGGTAACAGTGTATGTTTAGCCTCTCACAAGCTCTTATTGAGAGGCTGCATGATCAGATTTACACCCAATCAAATATTTGTTTTCTTTTTTTGGCTGGAAAAATAGACCTGAAGGAACTTTTTAAGTCAATGTTGAGATGCATGTGCCCTATTTTGTAGTTTTATGTTAAGTTATAGTTTTTTTATTTTTTTATATTTTTTTGATGTCAAGGATAGATGGCCTCATAAATGTTACCATGGCTTGTACTTTAACATCTGGTTGGAATTTGACAGATCGTAAATGCTTACAAACTGCTCTGCCAGAAACATAAGTACTCAATATACATTCTAAGTACTCAATTCTTAACTCATGCACTTAGGATTTGTTCTTTTTGGTGACCTCAAAGCTTAGTATTCAAGAGGGAAATTGAGATGCCTTTAGTCGTCTGTGCCATTAAACCTTGTGTTATGTGTTGTAACTATTGCTATGCTTTAGCAATAGGTGAAAGATTGCAATAGGTGAAAGATTGCAAATAACAGTTAACACAATTCATAGACCCTCTTTCAAAGTTCTTAATTTAGGGTCCTAGTGGTGTGTAATTGTCACCCTACAAAAAAATTGATCTAGTAGGTTTTTTGTGCAAATTGTGGTAGTAGAAAACAGCTCAGTTTTGAGTTTTTGAGGTTCAGTAGAAATTTAGCAAATTTCAGTTTGCTAAATTTAGCAAATTTCAGTTTGAATTTTGATAAGCTTTGACTCAACCAAGCATACTGGGGCTATGTACAAAAAACTGATATGAATTGATGTAGTTTAGTAATGGTACAATATACATCAGTGTCAGAGGTTACATTGGTAGCAAGACATGCAAGGTACTAAAAACATCAGAAAAAATTTAACTTAAACAATTTAAACAATATGGCTGCCTATTGTCAGTGCTTGAGAAACTGGCAGCTCATGCCAAATGCAGATTTTTGTTCTTGTGGTTGTAATTATGTGGCAATTATGCATCAATAACCTTGCGTTGTGTTCTAAAATGCAATAGCTCAATTATTCCATAGTGCCTGACTCCATCAGATCACTTGTGTTCTTTGAGTGTTGTGCAAATAATAAACCCTTCCATGGTGATTGAAATGTATTATTCAAACCATGCTGTTAAAACAATTCTTCATTAAAACATTTCAACAGTCTTCTATGATTCCATACTTGAGAAAGCAGTAGATTAAGATTTTAAGGCCACATTTCAACCATAACTTGAGCATACATGGCAACTGTAGCATGGCAGATGATCCAGCTGTACAGTAAGGGCACATTAAACTTAACGTAGAGAGAAGTAAAACAGACAACACAGTAAGTAGTACAGTACAGTAAACTAAAACTAAACTTGTTAATGTACTGTTACTGTAAATTATTATTCAATATTAATTGCATGTGGACTTTTAAAGGGCATTATAGTTTTAAGGCATAGTTTAAGTGTAAAAAAAATTGTATAAAATTCTTTGAATTTTTATGATGTTTGTAATGATTTTGCTGGCAGTGTAAAGTTAAGCAGCGTCGTGAATATTATGATTTTACTAAAGTTTCCTTTAATAAATTAGATTAGAGTTGCTAGAATTGTTCGCACAATATTTTATAATCCACATAAATGAAAATGACAGAAGTAATTGTTTTTGTCTACTACAAAATACAGTCAGATATGGTTGTTTGATACCATGTTGTATAGATTCTCAATGATTGCAGAGTTGATGCATTGCTGTATAGCTAATAAACAAGAGCAGGCTTCAGTAGAGTGGAAAATGGGCTTTTGTTGCTGTTTTAGCTATGTCTGATGCACTGTTGCTTCCCTTAAAAGCTGAAACCATCCATCACTCCTAATCAGATATTGGAATCTCTCACTTGTTCTGTTAAACCTTTGGACTGCTTCTCTATTTCCTTTACATTTATAGACGCTTACACGCATCTCTATTTGTCCTTCCTTTCTAATAGCTCTTTTGTTCACAAGAGCATGTTAAGAGGCCCATGAACCCAGGCTTAATAGGACCATGTTGCCATGGAAATGTGTGCACACTAGTAACTTGACCTTTGACCCAGTTTTAGTCTTGTCAGGGTATGAATGGAAGTACACGAAGAATGCCCAGATCACAATAGATGCCCATTGAGAGCAGCAGAACCCTGCCAGAATCTCTTCAGGTCCAAAGACCGGGAAATACTTAAGATGTGGCAGCCATTGGTCTAGTGTTAGATATACTTGAAATGTGGCCAACATGCTGAGCCTTAGTGCCCATGTGATGATAATTCAGGTTTGAAACCAGTTTGCCCCATTTCCTAACTATCATCATCATTTGTGTGTTTGAGACAGCATTGCTATGATGTGCTTGTTGGAATGCTCAGAGTAATGTTTTGAAAGTGTCACAATTTACAGTCACAAATCAAATTTATGTTCTTTTTATAATCATTTTTATTAGTTTTTTTTATTCCTTTGCAGGGTTGTATGTACATTGCAATGAAAAGATCAAATAAATAGCCTCACTGAAATGTTTTGTCTAGCCGCAATGTAAACAACTTGCACAGCCACAACAAATGGTGGATCTGTAGACCTGAACTTAACAAACCTGACTAAACAGAACAAAACATGACACAGATTTTTAAGTTAAATATGACTTAGGCTCCGTCAACAGCATTTCTGACAGTAATTCTGAAGATGTTTTGACTAAGTTCTTTACAAAACCACAAAAACAAACATTTCTTTAAACTTTTAAGCTATTTACTGTATATGTTTATAAGCTCTAGGCTTTATCTTAATACGTGACAATATCTTAATATGTCTGCAGTTTGTGGAGAGAAAATCACTCGCTGCTCTTGACTGTTGACTGTAGTTTCTTCTTGAATGCTATTGTTAAATAGACGATGCTCTGTTATCTGTATCTGTATTTTTATATTCTTGTGTTAAAATGTGTGTCAGATTTCTTTTTCTTCTCATTTGTGTTTGCTTGTCTTTTGACTGCCAACTCCAAATTAGTACCATTGCCTAAACTTAATCTGTTAAATTTAGATGCAATTCCAATGCTGATCTGAAAAAGAGTATAACTTTGAATAAAGCATATGAATAAAGCAGGTCTTGCCAGTTTGAGTGATAGTTAACTTCTCCCTCCAATTATCATAATTGTATCTCTCGTTTGCTCAAGAATTACTTGTATAATTGTTCAATTACAAACAATGAACCTAAACAAAGAAGCTTAGTTTGAACTAGTCTCATCTTTATTGTTTGTGGTCAGTGGTAAGTGGTGCGTTGTCAGATTGGACTAACAGTAGGCATAAATGACTTGTATTAAGACTGTTCTCTGTTCTGACAATAGGCATTTCATGTGGGACAGGGCTGTGTGTGTGTTATAAGCCATTTAAGACTAACACACTGACCACTGGGAAGCCCATTTGGGTTCACCAGGGGGTCTTATATATATATATACAGGCCACATGCTGGGTGATTGGCATTATCCACTTGCACTGAATGCATGTGTGGGTTTATCTCAGCTGTGATTGTGAATATTATGTTCGCAACACATTATTTTGTAGTCAGATCAGCAGATTTGAATCAGAGATTTGTTACAGAATAGAATGCTGGAATGTATCAAACTCTTGTTTTACCAAAATACAACAGTTACTTGGATAAAACCATGGTTACAATAGACAAACTATTATGGTGTCTGTGAAACTGTGGTGTCTTGCATGTTATGTTTCTGTTTTGAGTAATCAATTTTGACCTATTTAAATGACCAACGCATCAATTATTTGGGTAACTGAATTCATATCCCTCATCACCGTGTAGTCTGTTTTTTGCATAAAAACATACATTACTTTAAATGTCATTTGGAAATTTTCTATCAAAACTCATTTATTTACAGTTTTACATTATAACAATAATGGCAGCAGTTATTTTTTTTGCAGTCACCATGGTTACCATAATGTATTTTTTGTAACTAAGGAATCACCTTATTTGATTCCATCACCCTGTATTTTAGACTTAAATTCATATCCTAGAATCTGCTGTTCTTAAAGAGGGCAATTGAAAGCATGTCAGCCCCTCATTACCCTGACAGCAGAGCAGTACGTTTGGGGGCTGCTGGCAGGCACTGCATGCTCCCAACAACACGTTCCTTACATCTGCTTTACAGTATCCCTGGTGGCTCCTTTGAGCTGACAAAGCCCACCTGCCTCCATTTTTTCTCTTCATGAATGAGGTCAACAATTGGACTCTGACGTTGGCATATGCCATTCTCTTTGTTCATCAAACCAAAAGCCTCTAAGGAAAATTCTTTACCTTTTGTTGCTTCTGTGTTCTCCCTCTCTTTATGTGAGGTCTGGTGTTTGGGTCTAAGCATTGGGGGCAGAGACAGGGAGCAATAGAAATGGATCAGATGGTCTGGATCAGAGTGGCTGTCACAGGTCTTGTTTTGAAGTTGAGAGACTTTATGTAGGATAAGAAATGAGGGATTCACTGCCCAGAGTCTGTAAAACTTACCTATGATTTGGGCAAAATCACTGTAATTCACAGCCACTTGTAGCTTCATTTATATTACAGTTTTTAACCTGTAACTACCGACTCATCCAGTCAGATTTTACCAATCTGACTGTGCTAGCTGGAACTATTGTTCTATAACATTATTTAGTATAATATAAACATTGCCTGGTGTAGGTGGTTTCTGTTTATTGGAATGTATTGATGTTATTTCTCGGTAAAGCATACACATGATCCAAATGTTGTGAGTACTGTCTTCTCTATTTTATGTTAGTTCATTAGGCTCAATTAAAGGCCACCTGCAATGCATTATCACAGTGTCTGAAGAGTACTGTAAAATTAAGTTTGTTTCTAATCTTGTCATTGAAACATTTGCAGGATTACATTAAAAAACACTTTTGTTCCACCCAAAGCAGTTAATTGTAACCACCCTTGTCTTTGGGAATAACATTTTTGCTGATCAGCACAAAGGCCTTTTTTGCTGCTTGACTTCTGTGTCAGCATGAGGACAGCTTTAGTGGGCCATGCCATGACCACAGTGGCGTAGTCAACACCAGTGTTTGAACAGGGCTGAAGTGCTAAATGGACAGGATGCCAGGGCACGACAGCAACAGGAATTGTGTTAACCTGAGGTGTTACAAAATAAAGACAGAAAGTGTTTTAATAGTTTATAAGAATAAGTTGAATTGTTGTGATGTTGCATGGTAAATGGTTTCCTCGTCTTGGCAGGACACAATCCTAGATTTCTTTAGACACACCAAAATCAACTGGAACTGCAAGCCAAGTGCCTGGTAGTGACCAAAAGAGCTCAGACAGCACTACTGTTGCCTCAAGTGTAAAATTATTGTAATTGTATTTTATAATTAATATTTTTTTTAGAGTTGTCTTAATTCCATGTATTATTAGGCTTGTATCTTAAATGAACTCCTTGAAATAAGATGAAATGATCCTGTCAAGAATCACAATAAATCGTATAAAACTGACCTAGAGACTGTAACTAGCCATTTGTACTGGAATTGTAATGTTTACAGTACCTCTTATGACTGAATATGTAATTCTGTGTGTGTATTTTATATCTTGTATTCATTTATTGCAATAATACATGACAAACTGAAGAGCAATTATGGTGTACTTCTGATTCTTTTTAGCAGTTGTGTGGGCCCAGTATTCATACTTTAACATTCAGCTCATTTAGGCTTGTGTGTGTTGAGGGAGATGACTGATAACAAAACTCTAACAACTCTAACAAAAAAGCGTCCCCTCTGCTTTTTTTTTATTTGGTCCTAAAAGATTTTAGCTGTACTACATTTCATGTAATAGTAACATCAGTATAAATTGTAACAAAAGTAACATCACAAGCATGATTAGATCAGTAGAAAATAATGATACCATGCAAATGGGATGAGCAAAACAGACTGTGTGGCAATCTGCTCAGTTCTGCAGGTGCAGATTCCACTAGAGTGCATACGGTGTTGAATAAGATAACAGGAAGTAAGAAAATCTGACATGCTGTAAATTTTTAATATTGGATGCTGGTACAGTTTAATGTAAAGGATTATGACAAAGATGCACACTGTAACACTCTTTAAAAAGTGAAAAAGTTTTAAAAAGAATTTGGATGAATTTAAAACTCTTGCGCAGCCTCCAGCAGTATCCAGCTGTTAAAATCTGATATATAAACCAGATGTCTGAACTGAGTTTTAGAACCACAACTCCACTGAGACTTAAGCTATGAGCATGAAGCAAACTCCATAGAAATGGAGCAAAATGATAAAAATTAAGCTTTTACAATTGTACAGTAGTGGATATTAACACTTGTGTTGTGCATGTCGTAATACATGTAGGCCACACAAGGAGAGTGAATGATGTTTGCTCTGATTAAAGAGGTCAAAAGTGCAAGACTATTCACTTCAGCATTATAGACGTCCCTGTGTTTTTATCACAGTCTAGTTTTCCCACTTCTCTTCATGGGGACTTCCTCTCAGCTGTTCCCCCCCCTCTATGGGCACCCACAGCTGGACTCTTGTAGGGACACATTCCCTGACAAATGCATATTTCATGCTTTCTTCTTTCTCTGCTGTGCTGCCATTCCTCATGCTCAATGGCTCTCTTTCGCTGTTTGTAACGTACACACAGACACACAGGTGTCTGCTGGTAGAACGGCTCTGCCCAGGCCTCTGGATTATTTATGACACTCTGTGCATGTTCAGTGACAGGCAGATCTCATGCTGGAAGCCTGTCATTATTTACTAACCCCTCTGTCATTTAAAGAATTTTTACACCAGTCTTGCCATACAACAGCAGTTTCTAATGATCAGGGGCTCTAAGAAGGAAACAAAACAGTCATACGAAAGCACAGTGAGAAACAGACCAAAACTGAAGTCAATTGCAGTGCTCTACTGCAAGAGTTACTACTGCAGTTCTTATTTTAAAATTAAATTGGATTTTGATTGGCTCCATATTTTGTCATGCATCAGATACAGTGTGGGCTATTCTCTTAAATTTATAGCAATCTGTATACCTTTATAGGTAACGTCTTTTGTGTCGGCCTGAAAAAGTGCTTATGTTAAGAGCCTTATATAGTACATTACATCACAAGCATCACAAGGCATTTAGCAGACACTTTTATCCAAAGTGACTAAAAATGTAAGGAGAATGTGAAGTAAACATGGTACATGGTGGAAACATGGTAAACATAGTGTTTCTTCAAAAATAGTTTCTTTAAAAGAAATGTCATAATTTATAAATCTTATAAAGGTTTAGAATTACATAAGTAAGCAGTGAAACTGTTCTTATTATAGTCTGTTCTCAGTTCTCAGAAAGGCCTGTGCGAACACTTAAGCATTCTTTCCTCTACTTGAAGTGTATTGTACACAGGTCTGACAAACATATTAGTTTAGTCACCCACTGAAGTTAGACGTTTTGTACCTTTTCTGTACCAGAACATTTTAACTGACAGTTGAAAAGGCAGTGGTGTACCACTAGCTCCTCTGTAAGTGTAATTAAAGTATAATTAGTGTTATCAGTGTCTCATTTGGGATTTGTTGTTGTGTCCCACAGTTTTTGCAGATGAAATGGCCTCTTCTGGATGTTCCAGGCACAGCAGCACTCAAAGCCTCACGATCACTAACCCCTGGACACTTAGTGAGTGTTTTTTCAAACACACACACACTGGGTGTTTGGACACTTAGACAGCACTTCTATTTTGTTGAAAAATAAGACATTCACACATTAAGTAAACATTTGTTAGCTTTTATTTGTTATGTTTTAAACCATAAAACAAATATACTTTGTGTACCGAATTGAAACTATAATTAAAAATATGAACATGTATTGATTGTACAATGATGTCATTGGCCACACTTACAGCATCTGGTAGCTCTGTTACCTCTGTTACCTAAATAGACACTCGGCGCCCCACAAACAAATATGAAAAAATATAGTTTAGACTTTTTTATTTTCAATAAATGATAATATGACTAAAAATGACTAACTATAACACTATGATTAAATGATTTTATTTTGTTAATATTTGCGATATATATGAAACTTATTGTTTACATGTTAAAGAAGGCTAACGGTTTGGGGGGGGGCTACTGTTGGCTACTGTTTGCAAGAACAATATTCAGGCTCAGCCCATCTTCTACACTGAAAGAGTGGCATAATTGTAAGCTTTTGGGCATAATTGGCTGGGGGCTACAAACCTTCTGGCTAAGGTAAACATCCTAAGCACCCCAAAACAATAAAAAATAAGAAAATACAGGCAGAGGACAGTGTCTGTATAACACACACCTTTAATGTATCAGTAATGAGAGGGACATTTTTTTAATGATCAATTTTAGAAATACTTCATGCACATCTTTAAGAGTTGTTTATAACAGTACTACAAATTCCATTAATTCCCTGAAATTAATGTTACCTGGAACTCAAACCCATGACTTTGTTGTTAATTGTGTCATTTAAGCTACAGAAACATGCCACCATAAAGAGAATTGTGTCACACTTTATACAAAAATGATCACTGTTGGATAAAAAGGGACTTCCCTGTTGAGAAGATGTGGGGCTAAATTTCAGTCAGTAGTTGGGCTGGTCAGTTCAGTTTGGAGGATGGTAGTTAGTGCCCTCAGCTAACCCATATGGTTTGATTTACCTCTGGCAAGTCCTGCTGTGGTGGAGAGGGTGTGTGTGAGAGAATGTGTCAGGGTAAGACAGGCAACTGCAAACATACACACACATGATAACAGAAACCTCAGATAGTGAGTCAGGCAAACAAACCCAACTTAGCCCCCAGTACAAATTTTGTCTTGAATCACTTTATAATAGGTTTAGTAATTTACAAAATTATAATAAAAATGTGATTGTTTCATTTATATGGCAAAATATCAAAGCAAGTGTTATCTGCAAAAAATGCTGCAGATCATCTACAGACAATAAAGTCTTGTTCAAAATAAAATATTTCTGACATTTTTGCAATCGTTTTTTAACCACCTGTGGGCTTATTGAAGATAGATTCAACACAAGTTCTCCTAAAGTTCACAGGTGGAGTTTATCACGTTACCAATAATTTATTTTGTAAAAACATTTAAAAGAACTGTCATTCTTTTTCTAGGAGCCACTGCACATAAAATGTCAGTTTTATGACACCTATTTAAGTCATTCAGATAAGATAAAACTACAATAAGATAACCTTGGTCATGTAAACGTGCTGTGTCATCTTTAGTGATTGATTCAGCAATTATTTGTCTTTTGTTTACTGCGAGAGATGTTTCATACCTTTTTATTTCTGTGTGGCCACACAGTACATTGTACATTGTACTGTGTGTTTGTGCGCATGTGTGAGCACTAGGCTCTTGCTGTTTTAGTGTGTGCCAGCATGTGATAAGTTAGGCCAGCTGATTGACTTAGCATAGCGACGAGGGCTCAGATGGAAAGGCTGTGTGGGTTGCAGTTTGGGCTCTGTATTGTATACAACCAACCACTGATTGTGTGGGAGTTTTCAGTATGACTGTAGAATTGTTGCTTTTAAAGTAATGAAGCCACAGGACATTTCCATGTTTCTCCAGCATGAAGTTTTCCATGCAGATTTTTGCATAAGATACAGAGTGATGTTGCTCTATGGTGGCCATGTGGGCGATATAATCTGATCCTAAATTTGTTCCCTCAAAATAATATAAAAAAAACAATACGTTTTCAGACTCAATTCTGCACAACAGGTTATGCAAGACAGGTTTTGACGAATTATTTACACAAATTCATTCTGCTCTTGTGTATGAAATGAGGCCCCGATTTGCACTCTTAATAGAGGATATAAATGTGTGTTACCTATTTGTGTGCATGTTGGTCAGTGGTGTGTATGTTACCTTTTTGGTAAGATTACAAAATCCCTGGAAAATAAACATTTAAATGATGTCTACATAAACAGACTAATCAACTACTTGAGCATTAGTTTTGCTGCTGTTCAAATGTGTGTGTGTGTGTATGTGTCTGGATGCTGATGTCATGTTCTGCCCACTCTAACATCCGCTTCTTGTCTAAGTGACAAACAAGGCACCGTTATCCCAGCATGCCATGTGTTTTCCCTTTTTCTGAGCTAAAAGTTTCTGAACTGAAAAAAATTCTGAACCTCCCTCCTGAAGAGAGAGAACATGCACTCTCTCTCTCTCCCTCTCTCTCACACACACACACACGCACACACACAGGGAGGTTTGTTTGTTTGTTTGTTAACCCATGTTACCCAGGCTGTTTGACTAGTAATTTATCTCAGATGTTCAAGGATTCAGTGTCATGTTTGAAGAAAAGTTCCTTCCCTTTTTAACAAATTTCCTCAGCCAACAGTAGTCCTGTCCTCTCACCCTGGCCCAGCATAGCTGTGCCTCATTGAAGAAACCTTCAACATGCAATGTAAGTTTGTCTCGAACAGACAATAGACCATATAATTAACTTTAATTTACATTCCTCGTCTTATGGCTTGTCTGTGCAGGATGTCATAAGAAAAACAACATTTTTGTTTTCTTCCATCAAAATAATTGCTCAGCCACTAAAATGCATTGCTACATAGAGACCAGTTTTCCAGATCTAATTAATTCCCAGTTGATGACATCAAGCCTCACTCTACATTGTAAACATTCAATGTCCTGTTTCTGAAATGTTACATTTTGTAAATAAAATGGGTTGCTGTTTCATGTTGTCTAACTAAAAGCGCTGTTTTCATTCTGCATAAAGATGTTGCACCACTTTGCCATTGTTCGACTTGTTAAATATATGACAATGTTAAAGATTGTCAAACAGTTTTTGAAAGCTGGTGGAAATTGTGGCCAAATGCCAAGTGAGATAGATAGATAAAATAGGTAAAAATAGAGTTAGATAAATTATCTTTTTTTACCTAGAAAATAGAAAAGTCTTTTTCCTCATCTCCACAAGCAATTCTGCTCATGCCCAAACTCCAGAATCACTTTGCTGTGGTTTTCCTCAGTGCTTTCCAAGTGATTAAATAATTTTTGCAGTCATACCTAAAATACAACATACCCAGCTCTCTTTACTAACAAACATAACCGTATGGTAACACTTTGTAGAATTTTGTAGAATCTGTCTATGCTGTAGTGCAGAACTGCTGTTTAGTGCAGTAATGGCACACAGTCATGTGACTGGGTGAGCTACAGGCTGTGTACACACATGGCTTTGGTGTGCCAGTGAGTGTGGGGGCTTCTGACACAGCACTTCCAGTTCTCCCAGCATTCCTTGGGGCAGAGACAGATTCTTATCACAAACATTAGATGTGCCCTCAAACATAAGCAATCATTGAGTTCTTTTACCCAAGAACTATTGCTGTTTTATTTTAGCACACACATACACACTCTCTCACACACGAGGCATTTGTTTAAAGACAACAAGAAATTGTATTTACACTGCATTTTATTTCTGTATTGTGGCACTTTGTTACATACAAAATGCAGAAAGGGTGAACAGAATGTTATGCAATGTATAATGTTATGCATTAATTAGAAATTATGATTTTTTTTTCTCTTAAATGTATGTGCAATGATATTTGCAAACATTTGACTTCCATAATGTAAAATATTTCCGATTCCAAAATAATATCCAAAATAATATTCAAAAACTGTAATATTCAAAAGGGGATCAACGGTGTTAACTCGTGAAAAATTGGCATTATATGCTAGAAACAGTGGGTTGAATGGTAAGGACATCAGCTAAATTGATAACATCATTTCAGAGGCAGAACAACATTCCTGATGAAAGATTACAAAGATTGTTTACATTTTATTAAGAAAGTAGAGGTTATATTTCTGTGTAGTCTTCTAGGAATCTTTTTACAACATTGTCTCTCTCTTTCAGTCTAATAAGGTCCCAGTGGTTCAGCATGCACACATGCATCCCCTGACCCCCCTCATAACCTACAGCAATGAACACGTCTCTCCAGGAACACCCCCAGCTCACCTTTCACCAGAGATCCTGGACCCCAAGACAGGTATTATATACCTGTCTTACACATTTATATTGGTTGTTATGCCTTACATCCTGACTAAATAACTCTGTTTGCAGGTATTCCACGGACCCCCCACCCCTCAGAGTTGTCCCCTTACTACCCTTTGTCCCCTGGGGCCATAGGGCAGATCCCTCACCCTTTGGGCTGGTTTGTCCCACAGTGAGTATTCCAAACCAGATCATTTACTGCACACACAAATTCAAACTTAAAGATATAGTTTTTTTAACCATGAAAGAACTGTTTGGAATTTCTACAAAACCTTGTAGTTCTAAAGTTCTAAAACCATTTTATAACAATTTTCTTAAAAATCAAATCTCATTTTAAAGATTGTGGAGAATGTTGTACTGACACTAAGCCTTTTGTCACAATTATATCAATTATGTTTTTCAGAAGGGTTTATCTTCCAACATACCTCTTTGTTGTGGTGTTTCACAGGCATGAATTCATTAATTCACACATCCATTAACTTGGATGTTATTTTCCCTGTACCTGCTCCCCCGGTCTTCATTTTTAAAAATGTAGGGTTTGTCTTCATGTGCTGATGACAATAGCAACTTCCTAAATGAAAAGAAGTCTGAAATTATGTTTGGTCCTAAGGTAAACACTGTTTTTGATTTCCACTTTCTTTCCTAATATAGCATACAGTATGCCAGGAATTTAAACATTTTGACTTCAGTTTAAAGTTGGACAAACAAATTACTGCTTTTGTCAAGTCATGTTTTGCAAGCTGCGCCTTCTTAGTTAATTTATACCCTTTTTATCTAACAGGCTAATTTAAAACTGTAATCTACAATATGCTTTGGAACATCTTAGATTAAGAACTGCAACTTGGTGTATTATGGCTTATCCTAGACTTTAATTTCTTATCTGCTGCTGGTTAAAAGTTCTGCCACTTGACAGTGCTCAGCATAAATGAGTACATCCACTTTAAAAAGTATGAATTTAAGCAGTAGCTCAATGAACAAAACAATTTCCAAACGAGTTTTATTGAACACTTCTTCAACTCCATAACATGAAATTAAGGTTAGGATCTAACTTGGATCACAAAATCTTTAGTTTTAATCAAATTGGTTGAAGCAAAAATGAATACACTCCGCAACAAAAGCTACTCCATCTAGTATTTTGTATAAGCACCGTGATTTTTAAGGACAGCACCAAGTCTTCTATGCATGAAATGAACAAGTTGGCGACATACTGCAACATCTATCTTTTTCCATTCTTCAAGAATAACCTCTTTTAGTATGGAAGCATATGTGTAGCAATATTCAATTTGCAATGCAATATGCAAAATGGCAATACAATATTCAAAATGGCAATGCAATATTCAAAATGGCAATGTAATTCTGTATTTAAATTTACATTTTCCATCACCTCCATACGTGCAAAATTTGGTGCAGAATGAAATTGAAAATTAAATTATATCATTTACATTTGCCATTTCCAACAGAAGTCTTGAGTTGTAAAATGCATACTTAAGGCTGGGCGATATGACCCAAAAAATTATCACGATATAATATTTCATATTGATCGGTATCGATAATTATTGACATTTTTAACTTTATTTTATTTTTTTAAAAGACAAGTATAAAAGTTTACATTTAACCAGTTTTTTTATTTATCCACATTATTAAGGCAAATTCTATTAGTTTTAGCAGTCAAAAACTTGTCTTTAAACAGTAAGTGTTAAAAACACAATAGCGCATATGTATTAAGTGACGTGGCTCTCACTATATTCGCTCGCTGTCAGTGGTGACGCAGACTTGGTTGTTTTCATTCAGACCCATGAGACCAGGGCAGTCAGGTTTGCGCAATAAATTACCCTGTGTGGTCTTCGGTAAAATATGCCGTTTCCAAGCATTTACTCTTCAGATTTCAATCGCTAAAGATAATATACGAATCACACGTGCGACTCGTCCACATAACTGCGGTTTTTACAAGTTTACACGCAACATTGTTCTGATGTTGGTCGGAGGAAAAGAAACCAAAAAAAAGCGACACTGCGAGCTGACGTGTTTTTATTGACAATCTCCTCACCGCCGCCATCGCACCGTCACCTGCGATGACGCAACCGATTTTTATATTATATAATCCGAATGAAACGTGCATATTGTGCGTTCACCGCAGGGATGAGGATTAAGCATCATAACTTAATAACTGGGCTAATATTAACATACATTTTATTGTACATGCAACACATTTTAGACCGTTCCAATTAAATTTAATTAGATTGGATTATACTATACTATTTTAGACCATATTTCTTAATTTTAAAATGTTTTGTGTAAACAGCACAATTTTATTTTCAGATATTAAAAAGCACAGATATGCATATAATTCACATAGCGAATATATGTAAGATACTAAATATACGTATACAAGTTCATCTTTTCTGTTCAAAAATAAATATGTATTGAAAAAATTAACCTCTGTTTATTTTAGTACTACGACTTGACACTTATCAGGACTCGCCTTGACTTACTTGAATTGTCTGAACTGTGACTTGGGACTTGACCATGTGTGACTTGTCCCCACCTCTGTGAATTATTAATAAACTATACAGTAAAAAGGTTTGATCTTTGCTGTGCACATAAAGAGATTCACTGTGGACAGATATCAGCAAGAAAGGTCAACTACCAATTTGAAATGGACATTTTTACAGTGATGTACAGTAGAATGAATTAGCTTTCTCAAATTGCCTTGCCTTGCTGTAAGCGTCATTATCGCTAAGTGTGTAAAAGACGCGCCCCACTATCACATGAGCAGCTAATTTAACCGTGAGTTCAGAAGGAGCGGCTAGCTTAACCTCCTAAGGCAGACAATTCTGCAAGATGCTCCAATATTGATCTTGTCCTGTCACCTACATACGCGTGAAACGTTTCTGAAACATTATTTTTCTGTTCACGCTGCACTTCATCTGCGAATGAATTCAACGATGTTATCAGATCTCCAGCCGCCATGTTTCAGACGATCTAAACGTAACACACTTCCGCCAATCCCCGCCTTGACGCAATGCCTGACGTAGGGTGGGCGTGGTCAGATCGGAATGCATAGCCGGATTGAATTTTGCTACACATATCCCATGGCGCCATGATATGATGAAAATGCAATCGTGCAACAGTGTCCTAACTAATAACATTTAAATGATAATTTTGCTACTGTTTCTGCTTGGACACGTTACACATATCAAATCAATTTGGGTTATACATTTTCATTTTAATTTTGCTACTTATAAAGCATTAAAATAGTATGCATTTTACAACTCAAGACTTCTGTTGTAAATGGCAAATATAAATGATATAATTTAATTTTCAATTTCATTCTGCACCAAATTTTGCACGCATGGAGGTGATGGAAAATGTAAATTTAAATACAGAATTACATTGCCATTTTGAATATTGCATTGTCATTTTGCATATTGCATTGCAAATTGAATATTGCTACACATATGCTTACATATTTTAGAGCCTGGATGCTGGATGGAGAGTGATGTTCAACTTGTCGCTTTAGAATTCCCCACAGGTGATCGATTGGGTTCAGATCAGGAGACATACTTGGCCATTCAAACACCTTCACCCTGTTCTTCTTCAGAAATGCAACAGTAGCTTTAGATGCATGTTTCGGATCATTGTTGTGTTGCAAAGTGCACGACGACCAAGTGCACAGAGTGTTGGCAGCATCTTCTCCTTCAGTATAGAGCAGTACATTAAGTTCATGATACCATCAATGAAATGCAGCTCCCCAACACCAGCAGCACTCATGCAGCCCCACATAAGGACACTGCCACCACCATGTCTCGCTGTAGGCACCATGCATTTTTCTTTGAAATCCTCACCTTTACGACGCCATGCAGTTTTAAAACCATTAGTTCCAAAAACAGTGATCTTTGTTTCATCACTCCAGAGTATAAAGTCCCAGTAGTCTTCATCTTTTTCAGCATGGGCCCTAGCAAATTCTAGGCCCATGCTGGCCTAGAATTTGCATGGCGTGGCGTGCATGGCGATTTTTCTTCAACCCTTCTCATCAGAAGACGCTCCTGTCGAACTTCCGTGGACGGCCTGGACGTCTCTGTAAGATGTTTGCACTTCCATCTTTCTTAAATTTTTGGATCACTTTTACTACAGTATTTTGACTGATACTGTATGCTGATCTTCTTGTAGCCCTCACTTTTTTTGTGTAAAGAAATAATTTCCTTACTCAGATTTTGTGACATTTCTCTTCCATGAGGAGCCATTGCTGACAGCATGAAATGGGAAGGGCTTTTCTTTAAGTAATGCCCTTTTATAGTCACCTGTCTGCTGGACACCTTTTAAATGAATCATTAGACTCACCTGTGGTTGAATGCCTGTTAATTTGAATTTTGTAGTTTTAAGTGTGGCTTTTCTCCTAAGACTAAAATTGGCTTTTACTAATTTTACTAAACAATTTTCTGACAAATGTAGTGGGGTGTACTCATTTATGCTGAGCACTGTAACTGTTTGAAGGGAAGTGGACATATGATCTCACAGTACCAATTTTAATGCCTCCTGACTTCAAAATCTTATTATTTGTCTAAAAAGCCTTTAATAACCTGGCAACTTGATGTTTATTTAATTAGTTTTTCTGTATAGCCCTGCTACAACCTTAAGATCCTGTGACCTTGGTTGTCCTTTAGTTCCTAGAGTTAAACTTAAAAATTGTGGTAAACAGGCTTTTACTGTGGCTGGACCTAAACTCTGAAATAGCCTTTCTACCTATATTAGGAATTTCCCAGCTATCACAACATTTAGACATTTATTCTCCCTGGTTTTAACATTCCTTAGTATGTTATCTTGACTATTATTGTTTTAGTTTTACTTTATGAGGTACTTATCACTTTTGTGACCTTTCACTCTTTGTAAAGCTTTTTGGCCAACCTTAGTTGTTTAAATGTGCTCTCTATAAATAAACATTTGATTAATGGATTGATTGATTGAATAATCTATGAACTGATATGCTCATCTAGTATTTAAAGGCCATACGCCATTCAGTGGCAAATGCTTCTGGATTAAAAGTGTTTTTTGTTAATCTTCACAGTTCCTAAATCACAGACAACATTGAATGTTTGGGAATTTAAAACCATAGAAAAATAATGTAATAAAAGCTTCAATTTAATCAATAGTCATTATTAAGTTTACTACTTAGCTCATAAGTATTTATCTCTAATTATGTATCTATTTACTATTGGGGCTCATAAATATTTATCAGCTTGAAACTGCTCTCTGTGAGTGTTATTTCTATGCATTTGTTTAAAATTGCTATCTAGTGATCATGAAGGACTGTCAAGAACTTGGAATAAAACAAAGAACCAAAGCATGGACTACCATGCTTTGCAGAACCTTTGTTTCAAAGACTATGTATTTAGTTCTGTCTCTGTCTGTTTGTCTCAGGCAGGGTCAACACATGTATCCTATTACTGCCGGAGGTTTCCGCCACCCATATCCTGCTCTTGCCATGAATGCCTCCATGTCCAGGTGAGCTTGTCATTTTTATGCTACACTTTGAGTTAAAACATGTTTACACTTGGCATGAAAGTGATCTGACCTGCTCTTATTTTAGTGGTGGGACTGGATTAAATAAGATTGTTTCTGACTGTTCTGATCAGTTTCCTTGACATGTATGTGTTTGAGTGCTGAAATGTTTATACGACTGTTCTCTTGCAGACCTTTACAGCAATTGTCAGTGCAAGCAAACCCAGCTTTTTTACATTTTTGTTGTGTTGCTCTTTTGTAGCTACAACTGTATATACAGTATAATCTAACTACATTTTTAGTTTCAGCTGTCTTTTGCTTTGTCTGTTCACTTAATTTTGATAGAAATCCTAGAAATATAGAAAGCACTTTTTCCAGTGCCAGAGTATTAATGCTTTATTATGTGTTCACCTCACCAGAAGCTCAGTGCTGGGATTTAAAACACTTGTACAACAAGCTGAATTGGAGGTTTCCAAGGATTTTTTGAATTGATTTTTATGTGAGTGAAGGGGGACAGTATCAGGTGTTGTGCGCTATTGCATTATCATAGTAACCACGCACATTGTCCTTTACCTATAAAAACAGTGAATAATAAAGACTTGAGAGTCTTTATTTGAACTAAGAAGGACATGAACAGAAATAAGTGTTCTAGTTTAGAAGGAGTATTGAGCCCTGTGTGGGAGATGACATGGGCTGCTCTGTGTAAGACAGAATAATATGGGTTATTTTTGGCTAAGTGTTAATGATCAAGTGCATGAGCCGGCAACCTTTGTCTTTTTACAGTTTGGTGTCCAGTCGCTTTTCTCCTCATATCCCTCATCATCCTCACAATCTTCATGAGACAGGAATTCCCCACCCAGCCATAGTCCCTCCAGCTATCAAGCAAGAACCCAACGGAGACCTTAGCCCAGCAGCTCACACGTATGTGCACACACATACAGCACACCAGTTAACATAATTAGTTTATAACTTCAACATTTAAAGAAATGGTTTAGCCAGAAGGCTTCCTTTCTTCAGTGTAACACAAATTATATATTTTAAACAAAATAGTCACTGTATGGCCTATGCGATTCAACATGTAGAAGTTCCAATAAATGCATAAATCTATCATAAAAGTAATCCCTGCAACTCCATTCCTACACCTAATAATCATCTAACCTGCAAAAGGATGTTGTACAGAAATGTACAAATGAGATTCCTGAATTCATACGAACTGGCCACCAATTTGTTAATGTTTAATGGTTATGAATTGCTAAGCAATTATGTTAAACTAGCAAGTAGCAGAATTTCATCACATCATAACCTTCAAATTACCTCACAAACTCCTTTTAATCCTACTGGCACTCCCTGTACAAACACACACACATATATAACACACCGTTTGACAACCACCTGTTGTGTGTATCTGCAGGAAATCTCCAGGCCCAACCAAGAAGGAGAAGAAACAACACATAAAGAAACCTCTGAATGCCTTTATGCTGTATATGAAAGAGATGAGGGCGAAAGTGGTGGCTGAATGCACGCTAAAAGAAAGTGCCGCCATTAACCAGATTCTGGGCCGCAGGGTAAGTGAACTGTGTGAACACTAAACAGAGATGTAAACAAGGTCCAGCATTTTGTGATTGAATCACTCAAATCACATTTAGGGAGTCAGTAAGCTATAAACCATGATTATCTCATTTGATAGCTTGTTAGTTGGCAGTGGTATTATATATACACTGTATATATACTGTATATATATATATACATATAGCAGAAACTGGTTTAGCTAAAGTAAGTAATATATAAATGTACAGTATGTATATATCCGTGTATATGTGTCTGTTTAGCCTTTGGCTGATAGTGTTGTTTGTGTTTGCAGTGGCATTCACTATCTCGAGAGGAACAGGCCAAATACTATGAGATGGCCAGGAAAGAGCGGCAGCTGCATTCTCAACTCTACCCTGGCTGGTCTGCCCGAGATAACTATGTGAGTCCCCCCCACTAA
This sequence comes from Yasuhikotakia modesta, assembly GCA_036877545.1. NCBI lineage: Eukaryota > Metazoa > Chordata > Actinopteri > Cypriniformes > Botiidae > Yasuhikotakia > Yasuhikotakia modesta. The sequence continues at coordinate 25,722 of JBAJNP010002172.1, forward strand.
AAACCACACAGGCACAGGCAGCTATACACTCTACATTTGTATTAGTTCACCCTCTAAAAAATACTCACTCTTTTATTACAAAATGATTCAGGTGTAGAACAACATAGGATCGAGCATTACATTTCAATAATGTAAAAAAAAAAATCTAGAACTCTTCGTTCTGCAGTGTTCCTGGTTGAATTTTTTTTATTTCTTACTCTCTTTTCATCTCTCTCACCCTCTGTTTCTCTTTCTCTCTATTATTTTCTCTGCAGGGTAAGCGGAAGAAGAGGAAAAGAGATGATAAGACGGACTCCACACCAGAGGGTGAGGACAGATACACACACACACACACAACCTTTTCTATATCACCCTGTCTGTTTCTAACCTCCGTTATGCAGCTTATGAGGTCCAGTTCTAGCACAGGCAGGTATGTCTGCGGGCTTAGGGGCCATCCATGCAGGACAGTATTGCGTTTTGCCTGCGCTATTTTAATTGTTAATTGCGCTGGATGGTCATGTTTTGCCCATTCTGCAACGTTTTAATGTACTTTCAGTGTATTTAGTGCCTTTGGACTGAATTAAAGTGTTTATAAATGTAATGGAGTGAAGTATGAGAGTTATGCAAATTAAGCTGCAAGAATGCATCCTGTATGAATGCCCCTTTAGACAGTCAATGGCAGAATTTAGCAGCCCAGTCTTCATTGTGGTCATAGCCACAACCTTCTGTTTGAAAACCGTGATTTCTGCAAATGCATACGACTCTATTTTAATTTTTGTAATCAATATGGTATGAAAGAAAACCTGTCAGGGTTACATTCACCCAAAATCAAAAGAAATAAATTACATTTACTATTTCTGGTCCCTCTCGTATCCCCCTGCTTGTCCTATGCTATTAATTTTAGTTATTATTTGTTTCCTCTCAGATTTCTCGGCACACAATAAGAAGCCGTATATGCAGTATCTCCCTCAGGAGAAAACGATTGACAGCCCTGCCTCCTCCCACGGCAGCATGCTGGACTCTCCAGCCACGCCCTCTGCAGCCCTTGTATCGCCAGCGGCTCCGGCTCCGACTCACTCTGAACAAGCTCAACCGCTGTCACTCACCACCAAGCCTCACTTCTCTCTGCTCTCCAAATCATCATCATCCTTTTCAACATCATCCCAACCATGCATCTCTCTCTCCACAAGCTCCTCAGGCAGTCAGTCAACTCCACCACTACTCTCTCCTCTCTCCTTCAGTTCTTTGCATGCCTCCCTTCTGTCTCCTTCTTCCCCATTCCATCAGGCTGCTCTGCACTCCCATCATGCTTTGTTCCAGTCTCAGCCACTCTCTTTAGTAACCAAATCAGCTGACTGACTCTTCAAAAGCAATTCTCTCTTACTCTCATTTAAATAATGCTGTATATTGCTTTTTACCTTTTGGAGAAGTAGATGTCAGGTTAACTTTTTAATAATTGAAAAAATATATATTATTGGTCAATATTTGATCATCTGCTTTTCTGTGTCTGTTTAAAACAGTGTATTTTTTGTAATGCCTACTTGGGAACTGGTTTCTTATTGATGCATTTATCCAGTAAACTTGTATAAAGAATACATGTTAAAACTACTTTTAAAGAAGGAACAAAAGAACTTTAACTTTGCCTGTAATTATTGGTAGTTTTGGAATTTATAATATTGGCAATTTATTAGACCTCTTTGCAATGTCCCCTTCTACCCCAGTTTTGAATTGTTTGAACTTTATAAATAAAACTTGTACTTTTTTAAAAAAAAAAAAATAATATTTTGTCTTGGAGTCACGTATATTATTTACTTGTTTATCGTAAACTTTCAATAATTAACAGTAATTCAATTAACAGTAATTCTGAGGGCGTTACTGTTATGTCAAGGGTAAGTAATTTTAATTGCGATTTCTTATCCTTGAAATAAATGAAATCAAATGGCTTTGTGAAAAAGTGAAAAGGCTTTAACTGAAAGTTTTAAAAAAAAATTCACAAACAAGAAAATGTTGTATTTTTTAGTCAAAATAAGTGAAAATCACGTACTGTATTTCCAAGGTTAAAAATATTGTAAGGTGGAAAAATCTTTACCTTTGTGAATGCACATTTATTTTTCACATATACTCTTTAACGTGAAGTCCTTATGATTTTACTGTCAAATTTTGCCTTAGAATGATATCTATATCACAATTTTGTAAAAGTACTACAGCGTTAGTGAACTTGTTTTGAAATACTAAAGAACCCTGTTGTTATTTGAAAGGAATTACAGTTAATTTTTAGTAGGTGGAATTCAGGCAAACTGCACTGGAAAATGACTTGCAGTGCCAACACAACCAAAATTTCTGCCAAAAATAAACACGAATTAAAAAAAAAGACATCTGTTCCATCGTGGAATGCAAAGTCCCTAAACAATGACAAAAACAGGCCAAAGCCAGGCTTTCCCTCATCTTGCTCTTGCTTTCTCACGTCTTTATTTGTGGTTTGGCTGGCTGCTGGCGCTGTAATTAAGTGAGAGGTAATGGGATGGAGTTCATTAGTCTTTTAAATTAGTGGAAAACACAGAAGGTAGCATCTTCTGCTTTTTAGCGGCTTAAGAAACGGGTAGCGATGCCAAGAATGTTTCCTTTCTCTTTCCTCGCAGCTGGGACAGACCTCGTGTTCATCTTAGGTTTGTGCAATATGTAGACTCTAGAGCGAGTCATCGGCGGTTCGTCCAAGCGCTATATCGTGACACTCGCTTTATTGTACGACCGAAAATATCAGTACATAAAATGGATACAAATACAGTTCTCCCCAACATCAGTCCTCAGCTCATTGAAATTAGACCTGCTGATTTATATTGCTAAAATTCTTTCCCATGCAAATTTAAATGCCCACACTGAAATGCAATAACCAGTCAGGCCACCTCCATAGATAAACGACGTGCCTCACACTGGCAGTAATAGCCAATCAAGTCAAGTATGATGACAACCAACGCATCATTATCACTAATTGCTTAATGATGTTCTACAGTGAGTGCTAGTTCCCATATGACTCAACTGTGAGCTGTGTTAACCGCATATTGTTTGACTGCTCTCTCTGTCAGAAAGCCTATGTGGAGGTGTGTTTGCGTGCCTGCATGCAGACAGACAGGTTGACGCACGCTGAGTGCTCATTTCCCTCTATGCCCTCAGGTGAGGTACAAACCTGTCAGTCACACACACACATGCACACAAAAACTTATATTTTATTTTGCTCTGCAGTCATTAAAGAAGCAAGAAATATTCCTTGCGTCATCTTGGGCCTTGCAATGCTCTCCGGGGCCCTGTGTGTACTCTTAGCTCTAGAGCCATCAACCAAATTTAAGGTAATGAGTTGTCAGACAACACAGAAAGCCTGGCTCCTTAAGACTGGGACTCTGATGTGCCTGCCTATTCTCCATACACCCACCCATGCACCTCACATATGCTCTTGATGCAACCAACAGCACATCCAGTGACTTTAATATGACTGGGCTGTTGGAGAAATTGGCTGGAGTCAGGATATCTATGATTATTCTCCCAAGCTTGTTTTCTTCAAATCAGTTCTTGGAGAAAGTGCTTGTTAATGCCACTGGAGTTACAGACTGAGTGGCTTTCTGACATTTAGTTTTATTTTGCTTCATTGTTAACATTCAACTATATATTTAACATTGAAAACAATGCTTGTTTGGTTTCTGAAATTTTTTAAATAAAAGCTATTTTATTTATGGTTATATATTCTTTATTTACTTTGTGGCCACATGTGGTCTATGTGGTCATTACCTCGTTACCTCATAAAAAGTGTCATTCAAATTTAGTTAGAAAAAAATAATCAAAATTTTAAACCTAAGATTTTTTAAAACTTATTGCATTCAAGATTTAATATATGTTCTATAATATAATCTATATTTTTTATCTGCAACTGTGTTCCTGTGTAGCTCAACTGGTAGAGCATTGCTTTAGCAGTGCAATGGTTGTGGGTTTGATCCCAGGGAACACAAGTACTGATAAAAAAATGTATACTTGATTTAACTAAGTCGCTTTGGATAAAAATGTCTGTCAAATGAATAAATGTAATGTAAATGTAAACTGTTGAAGAAATAACAATAAATATGTAATCATGTTTCTTGAGTACCTGCAATATTGTATTAGAACCTAAATATTTCTGCTATATATTGAGCTGTATTACTGAATATCAACACAGCAGTAATGCAATTATAATAAAAATCTTGTAATAAACAGCTCTTTAAGCTTAAAAATAAAAAGAGCAGCTGATGTTTAAAACACAGTTTTAGTGTCAACACAAAAAATTGTTCCAAAACAAGAATAAATAGCGGAGTGAAATATTCTAGTGCTGCATGCTGGAACACAGCTTGTCCAATATGTATGTACTTGGTTAAAAAATCGAATTAATTCATATATAAATACAAATGTATATAATATGATATTTAATATTTAGGATGCATTTATTATTAAATATGTCATAGTTAATTATAAGATGCAGTTATTGGGGCACAACCTTCCTTTTAAATGGGTGCATTGAACAAAGAACTGTATGAACTCTCTTTCACAAGAGACATCTGTCTGCTTCTCACAAGGTCTGAATTAATACATGTAAATTTAGCTCATTAGAGGGCATTGCGCCCTGGCCAAGCTTCTGCCAGTGTGCTTGGCTTTGATCTTGAATTCGTGCCAACACCTTTGATGTTTTGGAATCACTTGACATTGTGGTTACATTCCTCTGCTCCAACCTGAATCAATATTAAGACAAAAGAATACATAAATTAGTCTGAGTAGGCTTGAGTGAAATAAAAAATTAATAGACTGTCAGTCGAAACGTATGACACTAAGAAGGTGGGAAAACATTGCTTTAATTTTGTTGAATAACAGCTGATTTTTGTGTGTATATTGGTGATGTAATTTAGTTAAAAAAAAATTAGCTCATAAATTACCATGAATGCATTACAATGATGACATGTAAGTTGAGAATTTTAATTTTGGGTGAACAATACTTGTAACTTTGTTGAATTATAACTTATTGTAAAGACTAAAGAGTATAAAAAGACTACATGTGTTTAAAGGCTTTTATGTCTTCATTAATGTTTTCTGTGAATCTGAAAATGTGACTGCTTCAGCCCTAAATCCTTCATAGTTTTCCCCTCCACAGTTTTCCTGTTGTTGTTAAAAACAACAAAAAGCAAATGATTGAGCACGTAAATAACAGATGATACCATACATATTTGCAAAGGTAAACCCATTAAAATAATTAAAAATTTGAGCTGCTAGGTCTGATTTTATTTTACATGTAAGACTTATTTAAAATAAAAGGAATTCTGACTAACAATGAGTTTGGGGCAGGACTTTTTTTTGCTTACCAATGGCAGATGGGGGGCTTTAAAAAAACTTATTTAAAAGCACAATGAACATGAACAAGTGATGAAAGATTTTTTGAAGATGAGTGTGTTCATCTCCAAAAATTCATTCAAAAATTCATGAACTGTGTATAGATGATTATTATTATTATAGAAAGATGATTAATGATTAAAGCTGATCCCACACAGTTATAGCAGTTGTAATAACAGACCTCAACAATAGAGATCCTACCAGCAGATCAGTTATTGAGTTTGATACTTTCTCTATTAATATGTTTACCACTGGGTCTATTACAAATAAAGATACATCTTAATCTCACAATGCATTTTTGTCTGAAAGAATGTCAGAAAGAAATATTGTACTTTTTTTTAAATATGTTTGTTAGAAAACTAGGCAACAAGTTGTATCCTTTTTCAACAAAGATATGACACCTATAAGTCAATCTTGAGCCTAAAACAACAGCAAGGACAAACAAGAAACCCTATGTAGCAGAGAATTACTGTAGGTTTAAAATTTACTATCAGGTTCAATGAATTTGAATATATTTAAGACAAAGCAATTTTCGCTATATAACATTTAGAAAAGATTATAACATAATAAAATACTTAAACATTATAATTAAGTTTCCATACACATAAGCCTTGCCGCTAAAATTAGTCAAACAAGTTGTTTTCAGTGCAATTTTAATTCACACACTCTCTGTATCAATAGAGGGAGCCAAAACTGATCTAAGAGCAGCTTTACGTGGGTGTTTTGTTGGTGTCAAACAGGAAAAGGAAGTAAAAGATTGCAATTGAAGCGTGAAGTATGGAATACAGAACCTTAAGAATTTACAGAACATTTAACGCGCCCGGAATCTATTCATATTAAATACGTTTAAAAGGAATGGGCGACTTTTCTCAGTTAATATGACTGTAATCTGAAAGTATACAGAGTGTGTCATTAATTTCAGGGTAAGCGTCTTAAACCATTAGCGATTTAGCAGCAGCAGATACGCATATTTAGATTTTACTATAATGCACGTTCTCCTTAAAGATACTTAAAGATGTGTCAGAAGTTTGCTGTTATCCATCAAATTATTTTCTATGTCTGAGCGATGATCTATAAGACGGTTTATGGATGTAAAATTATCTGTTTAGAGTAAAACTGTTTTGCTTCTCATTTTGTTTCTTTCATCGATAGTGTACTTCATTTTATTTTTATATATTGTAAGAATGTACAAAGGCCGTATATATCAGATCGTACAGTGTTTAATTTGCATATATTTAAAAAAAGAATTCTGTGTGCTGGAAGTCCACCGCCACCCTGACCTTTAAACAGACTGTTTTTAATACTTCTCATTCATGAAGCTGATTAGTTATGAACAGAAGTTTATAAGTAACAATAGGCTTTTAGTAAACATGTTTCTGTTTGTTTTACAGAAACAGCTGTTGAGTGAAAATATCCTCTACTGTAGGATAAACTATATATCCTCTACTATATATAAAACAATTGATAGGGCTGCGTAGCATCATTTATTTTATGCACTTTGTTTTGCAGGAGATTTCTAAATTCACAGTCACACACCTACAAAATTAACAGCTGCATAACATTTTCATTATGTGATGTTTACCCTTTTGGGTCACAAGGTTGAGGGTCACTGTCCATATCATGTTGGACCACGGAGATGTGAGTCTGACCCCAGAAGAGAGGGTGCGGGCCCTGACGAAGAAGGGCAGTACAGTGGACATGAATGAAGCTGTGCCCCTCCGCAGATACTTTCGCTCAGGCATGGAGATGATTCGCATGGCCCATGTGTACGCAGAGGAGGGCAACACAGAGCATGCCTTTGTTCTCTACAATAAATACATCACGTAAGCTGAATGCTGGCCCTTTCCTTCTCATTTAACCCCAAAAAGACTCAGAATTGGCACCATTATATCAGTATTGGCAGGGCATGTGAGAGATTTTGCACCAGTTGATAAAACTGTTTTTTTTACTTGTAAAAATGTAAATATTTGATTGTCTTTGATGCTTAGCACATTCAGAAGTGATGGATGGGTCAGTTAGAAGAAGTGTTAGCAAAAGTGTTCAGAAGATGCCAGATAGAAAGCAAACATTTTTAACTTATTTACCATCCTTTGGTTTCAATTCAACAGGCTTTTTATTGAAAAGCTTCCCAAGCATCCAGAATATAAGCTTCCTAATATTCCTGAGAAGAAGGAGACTTTAAGGGTAATGTAGTTTAGTTTAATGTAAAAGTCTTGCTTTGAATATCACCTGAATTGTTAATAGTTTTGCTGTTCGTCAAGCAGAAGCTGAAAGAAACAGCCTTTCCTCAAGCAGAGCTGCTGAAGAAACATTTACTGACGAGATATGAGAAAGAATATGCAGAGTATCTCAGCAAAAAGGTGAGACACATTTTAAAAGTTTAAAAATAATTATTACATTGCTGTAAATTACTGTATTATACTAATGAAAGTCAAAGGCAATTAGTCAAGCAAAATGTTAGTACACCTTCAGGCAATGCAAAGGGACAATTTCACAGAAAATAGAAAAGGAACAGTTTAGAAAAATAACATTTTGCTCATAAATTCTGCAAGGCATCCTAGGTCTACAGGACGTTCTGCTCTGTGTTGATAATGAAGAATCTCATTGGTTCATGACTGCATGTTTTATCATGATGGTAGTCACAAGACATTAGAACCGAACCAGAACCAGATTCTGCATTATCGATGTGCAACCTAGGATGCCATGATAATGAGAAATTTATGGCCAAAAGTCAGACCGCCTGCAGTTACTGTAACATTTTGATTTGTAAATTAAGATTAAATTAATTAATATGTTAATATTTTAAAATACAGCAATTGCAAATAGTTATTTTAAATTATTTGTATAGCGCTCCTTAAAACACATTGGTGGAAAGCTACTTTACAAAAAAGTATGTTGTACATTAACAGAAGTTAAAATGTTCAGGTTTAAGAGTGTACAGAATATGTATATTATATAAACTTTTGTAAGAATCCAGCTTCAATGTTTAACTACATTTACAGCAAAGCGCTAGTGACCATATTTTCTTAATGTGTAACAATTAAGCATACGTAATAAAAGTCAAACAAAAAATGATTGACGTGTGCAATGTGACCAATGGGCGGAACAAGTGTGCGAACTGGTAAGACTGCTTATAATAATTGTGTTTATTTGTTGTCTGCCACAGACAGTATTTTCTTTGTGATGGCGTACTGTAGTGGAGCTGAATGAGTTTACTTTACTCTGACAATAACATAAACATGCCCGCCAGAACTTTATCTGTAATGACCATATACATATTAATACACTAGTGTGATGCATTAAACATACAGTATGTGTAGTACCAGTCAAGATGAATTACAATTTTCATTGCCTTGACCCAGTATAATATGTATTACATAGATATTATATGTAATTTATTTATATTTTCCTCAGATTCACCCAAAACATAATGCTCAAGATTCCATGCTCATGGCTTTCCATGCTTCACCCTTATAGATGTTTTTCTCTCATGTGTGGCAGCGTGCAGAAGCAGCAGCACAGGAGCGGGAGTTGTCTCGGCAGCGGGAACTGGATGCAGAAAGGCAGCGTGTGGCTGAGATGCAGAGGAGGCAGCTGGAACAGGAGCAGTTCAGCATGTTTGAGGAGATGATACGCCAGAAGGACCAGCAACGTGAGCGCCAGCACATCGTCCACGAGTTCAGCAAGCCAGCCTCCTCTCAGGATGACATGCCACTCATTCCTGGGGTCCAGGGCCCACCTATGCCCCACCCAGCATCACCAGCTCCCCCTCAGAGTCCACAGTACCCTTCAGCCAATCATGGTGCACCGTCAGCTCCCACAACCTCCAGCCCAGCCACACCTCCAACCTTTGATCGCTCACTTAAACCGGGTCACCTCAGCAGCAACAGTATGGCCTTATTTGGCTGTTACTTTATTTATATGTTATGTATTATTGGGATTTCACATTGTGTGTTCTGTTTGTGTTTTAGCTACTTTGATTGATGGCTTACGGCAAATAGCAATTCCTGCAGAGCTTTGTGGGAAGTTTCTGCGACTGGCCAATAATAACACTATTAGAGCAGTGGAAACCTGTGGTATTCTCTGTGGAAGACTGGTATGACTGTGTTGTATGTAGAAATGAACTCTTTCACAAAATTCTAAATATCCTCTGCCTCTTGCATGCTTGTTTTATGGATATTTTGGCCAACAAAAGAGTAGTAGTCTCAGGTCATTGAACTGTGTATTGTGCTGATTTTTTTCAAAATAGGCATAGAAAATATTTTGCAAATCATATTATGGCTGATGTTTTAACAACTTTTAACAACATACATTTAACAACATATGGAGTCTTTAATTTACATTTCTGATGTGGTTATGCAAAACACATTGGGCTTCTAGAAAAAAATAAAATGAATATTCGTTTAGCATTTGAAACCTGACACTAAAAATATTAATGTATGAAAACTTATATTGCTTATATTGGTTAACACCTATATGGTTCCAATTTTATTCTGCAAGTTTACTTGGATACATTGCTTTTTATTTTTACATTCAGGCAGACGCTTTTATCCAAAGCAACTTACAATGTGAGAACACATTTTGGTTGTCTTCATGTAATGCCTTTTAATGGAACATTTATATGAGTGTTGATGTATTTATTGCAGAATAGGAATGCGTTCACAGTGACACATGTGATTGTACCGAAACAGTGTGGAGGTCCAGATTTCTGTGACACAGAGAATGAAGAAGAGCTGTTTCTGGTGCAGGATCAGTACAACCTCATCACACTGGGCTGGATACATGTATGAGGCAGATACATGCTTTTTCTAATTACATGACATTGACATCTACACTGACATTTTTTTATCAGAAAACAATGCTATAAATACAGTTGTCTTTAGTCCTGCTTCAGTGTTCTGCAGATGTTAGCTACAAACATGCCTACAAAATCAGGGTCTTCAGAATTGCTTGATTAGAGTTATTTGTTATTAATTTATTTAGCACAATGTCAGACATTTTCCAAAGTGCTTTACAATCCCAACCATAAACAAATAAAACAAAGTAGATAAACAAAAATAGATTAGAAGCCCACAGTGGGTCTTTAAAAGATATTCTTTTAACATGACTTGAGGTAATGATTTGACTCATCTAATAGCAAGCGCACTACTTAGCACAAGAGCATTCGCAGGGTTGAACGCCCTTGCCACGCTAATCTGGAAACTGCTGTGGCTGGTTTTTATCCAAGGGTTGTATAGGTAGTATAATGGTACCTTACCAGAACCTTACCAGGTGCCACACTGACAAATACATTTCATCACTTCATGTCAGACCCCATGGCAGGTTTGTAGTAGCAATCATGTTTTTTGTCTCTATGGAAATTTTAAATAATTTTTTTTGGGCACAGATAGTTACACAGGTCTTTCTACAGTCAGCATTTAACTCAAAGTCTCTCTTTTTAACAGACCCACCCCACACAGACAGCCTTTCTCTCCAGCGTAGACCTGCACACTCACTGCTCTTATCAGATGATGCTTCCAGAGTCCATCGCCATTGTCTGCTCTCCGAAGTTTAATGAGTAAGTCCAGAAACAAAAAAAAGGCCCAAAAAGAGAATTTTGTCAAATTAATCATGCCAAACCATACTTTGCTCAATTGTCGTCAAGTCTGTTTTACATCAAAACTTATTACTTACAAAACACGGGGGTATGGAAGAAATTAATAAAAAATACAGATTTGTAATCACTATTAAAAAAATTAATAAGTATGACAGAACAAAAACAGTACAGTATAGTTTGGCCATTATATTACCACGTGTTACTACTAGCTCATAGAGGCACATTGTATCATCATGGTACCTTTACAATTTACGACAGAGGTCAGAATGTTGAAATACACTTGTGCTATGAGATGCTGATGTTAAATAGTAATTTCTGTATGCGTTTAAACTGTACCACAGGACTGGCTACTTCAGATTGACAGACTATGGCATGGAGGAAATCTCAACCTGTACTCAGAAAAGCTTTCATCCTCACTCCAAAGAACCTCCTCTGTTTACGGTCAGTGACACTGGCCCACCTAAGCATTGTGCACATTTTTATTAAGTGAATTTCAAAATTATTGCCAAACCCTTGAACATATTTAGATTTTCTTAAATAAATTGTATGTTTTGTCTTGTTTTCCTCAGAATGGCAACCACATTGTAATCACAGAAGCCACTGTATCACTGCTAGACCTTCGATGATCTTCTCTGGTGTTTCCACAGCAGATAGTGGGTCTTTTAATCTGGATTAGAGTTATTGTTGTAGCTGGTAACTGGTAAATCCTGTGGACTGGTGCTGGTCCTTACAGTTAAACTGATCTGCATTTACTGGTGATGGGATTATTTAAAGAGACAGGCACACTTGTCTACAGCATGCACTTTTTGAAAGTGTGTTAATAAGAGTCTTACATGATATCTTTTGGGAGCTCAGGAATATAGACATATCCGCAAGACAGCAGTCCATCCATGTTTTACCCTGACCACCATTTGAATCTGCTCTATCCTAACATTTAGCAAAGTGTTTTTGCTGCTCAGTTTATGGTCTGAGATCCAACATTAACATCTCATCTGTAGAAATAACATTAAAACAATTGTTTTAACTATTCTGAATTCTGATTGTTTTTGGGAACCTGCTGAGCAGATCAATTCTGCACCACTCATATGGTCTCTTATAAAAAGTTATCTTTTTTATTAGTTTAGTGTACCTGAAAAAATATAGACCTGATTGGTGGAAAGCAAAGAACAATGACAAACAGCTTGTTACTTTATTAACATGGACTTGATTGCACAATGTATAAATATTAAGAACCCCCGGTTAACGCTAACATATCACACATGAAAACTCAAGGGGAACAATGAATTATAAATTAATGTTTAAAAGGAAATCAATGGTAATGACTCGCAGTATTGGAGCTTTTTCCGAGATGGGTTTTAAAATGTAATATGTGCTTTATCAAAATGCAGTTTTTCACCAATCAGTCCATACTTCTACAAAGCATGTCATTCACATTCATGTGCACTCAGCTGTTTAAGGTTTGGGGTAAAAATTTTTATGGTTTCTCTGAAATGTTTCAGTTTTCATCATTAGAATCAACAAATGAAGTCCCATGCCCTTTTCCATCTAACAGTGCACACACTTCCCCTGTGTCAGAATTTATCTGCCGTACTTGATTAGCAGTCATCTGATGTTGGTGTTTTGACACTTGATTGACACATTATCCCAGCCAATCCAGATCCTCCTCATCACTGTCATCCCCAAATAGAGGGGTGGGAGGGGGTCGCCCTTTTAAACTCTGAGGACACAGAAGAATATCAGACAGTACACCTTTAATACAACTTACCGACCAATCACAGAGCAGTAAACATTATCATAGGCCACGTTTATACAGCCTTATTAAGCTGCAGGGTCAATTCTGAGTACTTGCATTCTGTGCACATAGAGTTTGGCTCTTTATGGAAGTGATAGCTTCATTTTACAGCCCCAATTCACACCTGATAAGATAGTGGCAACTCTAGCTACATTAATGCTTCTTTTCCTGTGAAAATTATTTCCTAATGCCTTAAAAATCTTAAACGTAACTACACCCTTGCATCATTTAATATACATGGAGTCATGAATATGCAAATAAGCCGCTGGTAAAACATGAATTTGCATGATGGTTTTGTCTTAAAGCATATGAAAAACATCACACAGCATATAAACAACATTAAAAACATGATTTTCACCACAGGGGGTGTCTCTCTGCTGGTACAATGCAATGCAACAGAGACACAGGTCTTGTTAAGTAATTAGGTTTATCTACTTATATATAAGTAATTATCTATGACATATGATTACAGAAATCATTAGTTATTAATTAGGTTAATTGCACAACTGTGTAAACATGACATTTAATCTGACTGGAAATAAAAAAATCCTTAAAGGGATAGTTCACTCAAAAGTAAAAATTACACATTACTCACACCATCAGTTTGTTTTTTTTCATCTGAACACAATCACAAGTTATAGTTAAATATATAACTTACATATCTTGATACTTACAAAAGCCTTTGAAATGTATAAGTTATGTGCCACTATATTCAAATTTAGCATGATCTGTTTGTTTACATGGATATGTCATGTATGGCATTACAAAGCTAGAAAAAGCCAGGATACAGTTTAATATAACCTTGATTGTGTTCAGCTAAAGACAGTCAGTTGTATTTACCTGGGATGGCATGAGAGTAAATTGAGATCATTTTAATTTTTGGCTATCCCTTTAACCCTTTAAATGAGACTTTAACCAATTAATGACAAAAATAAGACTGTGCGACAATAAACCCAGAGAACAGCACCAGATAAACATGTTAGCTTGTGTGTGAAAGACCCCTGCTCACCAGCTCCTCCTCCTCCTCTTCATCTACAGGTGCAGGGGTGTGCTTGGGAGGGGTGGGACTCTGGAAAAATGGTTCCTCGCCATTTTCCTCTTTTACTCTCTCAGGTGAACTGAGAGAATAGCAGGATGATTACAGAGGGAACGAGACGGGGAGAAACAAGACAGACATTGAGCATATAGAGGGATGCATGCTCACAGCACAGAGATTGTGGGTGGTGTGTTAGTTAATTCATAATGTTTTTATGTTTAATTTTGAATTGGGTTGATTGTATTAAGGAAAATGCAACAATGTGACATTTAAAAATCAAATTAAATTTCAGACTGACAAATCTCAAAGTGCAGGCATTGTCCTTTCTGTGTTGTCTAGCAGCTCTGTGGGAACAACCGATTAACCCCCAAAATTGTTCTTTTTATCTTACTTTAATAAAAACTTTAACAAATAAAATCATAGTTCAAAAGTGTAAAGGCTAACAAGTGTTCTGACATGCTAAAACTTTTGAAGTTATGTGACAGGGATGTATGATGAATAGACCAAAAATCAGTTAGAAATTTAAGCTATCATGACTTCATTCAGCTTGCAACCTATAGAGCGTTATAGAAATCAAAAGTGAACAATATAGGTAAACAATCTTCCATTAATATTCTTAATGAAATAAAGTGATTTAGAATGACATGAGGGCACGTTTGTGATAGTAATTTATTTTGATGGTAAACTGTTTCTTTAAACTACTATTTCTTTTAAGGTGGAAAGCATTTCTACTTTAGATGCTGTTGTCTTACTATTAATGCAAATTTACATGCTAATTGGTACCAACCTACCCGGTGAGCTGTGCAGATATATTAGTAGAGTCATCTTGTGGAGCATTAGGGGGTGGAGGTGGTGGGTTCTTAGGAGGTCCACATATTGTAGTTTCTGGTTCATTTAAGGGCTCTGTAACATTCTCATTAATTACCTCTACTTCCTGTTTAGAAATAATGTCATCCGGTGTGTCTGTATTAACTTCCTGATTGGATGTGATGTAATTTTCATTGGCTCCATGTGTAGTCTCCAAACCAGTTTGACTGTCTGACTCAACAGCCGGAAACTGCAAATTCTGTTCTATGCTAACATTTACCATCACTTTCTTCTCTTCTACCACCTTCTCTTTGCTTTCTTCCTCTACAACGTCCTGTTCCTCCTGCTCTTCGCTTTCATCTTCCTTTGTTTCTCCTGTTCTTTTCTCCATTTGCAGTTGCCCATCTTCATCATGTCCTGCAGAATCTTCATTTCTTTTTTTTTCCTCTTCCTCTCTCCTGCCATTTATATGCACATTTGGTCCAGACTCTGTGTCACTCTCTTCCTCCTCATCTTTCTCCTCCTCTTCTTTGTCACTGTGTTGCGATGAAGATATCTCCTTTCTAGTAAGCAGCTGCAGTGTGACACTCTGTGATTATGAAAACAAAGAAACATTTTAAATATGTGTTGAAACTCACAGAGCTGTAAGCTTCTGAACACAAGCATTTCATTATGGAAGCAGACCTTAATGGTATTCATTAGCAGTCTGAGCACTGTATTTCCTGTGTACATCTCATTCAGATCAAATTCTCCTCTCAGAGATTGGAACACACCATTCATCACTCGCTTTACCTGTCAATAAACAGTTGAGGTAATCAAATTTCATATACAACATGGATTACTGCAGTCATGGATACAGTAATGGAGTCATGCACTGCCAAATATTTTTTTAAACTGATTATATGCTTAAATATAATTACATGCCTAAACGTATCAATGCTAGGTTAAATCTAATTAGAAACAAACTATTTCACTAAATATTTATTTGATATAAAAACACCTGGCACAATAGAAATATTGTGTTGCAAAATTACAAAAGCCACCAACATTAAACTCCATTAAACTAAGTTAAACTCATTAAAACATTAAAACATTAATTTTCATATAATGACAGCACAGCCATATGTGCCTTCAATGTAACACAGCAATGGTGTTACCTCTTCTGCTGTGTCTGTCTGCTGTTGCTGCTCTGCCAGTTTCCTCTCCAGCTCTGAGACACGCGCCTCACCCTGCTGCTTCAGAACCTCTGCTCTCTGATCCAGTGCAGCACACTGAAACACACACACAAGCAATTATGGAGAATTTTACATTCACTGACATTTAGGTATTTGGCAGATGCTTTTATTAAGAAATTTTGTTCAGTGTCTTTTTGAGATTCAAAATTTTGTTGTGCTACAAAAACAATTGTTCTTGCTCTTGTAAAATGAAACCTTATTAAATCTGTAATCTACGGTAGTTCAAATTAAACCTGATAGAAATAAACGGCATCCCTAAGCAATGTTACTATATGATACTGCAAAAATGTTGCCAATCATAACAGAGGACATTTATATGCAAGTTCTTCAAGGTTACACAAACAGGATCAGATAGAGTTGTCCCATCCCATCTGATTCATCAAAGGTGTCAAAAGTTGTAAGAGGTTAAAAAAGTTATTGTTATAGAAAACAAATAGAAACAACTTGGACCTTCACCATAACTTGGTTAAATGGACCTTGAGGTCCAACCTAATGAAAAATACTCTAGAAATGAGATGAAGTGAGATGTCTGACCTTTTCTCTCAAGGTCTGTAACTCTTCTCTCTGGTCCTGCTGCTGCAGAAATTGCTCCTCTTGCTCACGTGACTGTTTGAGGTTGTTAAACTATGGACAGGAGAATAAAACTGTGTTAGTTAGGCAGGTGTAATGACTGCAATTCTAAAATAAACAACTTCAATCAAACAGATTGTAAACAAATACAAAGCTTTTGTGTGTTTAAGAAGATCTCCTGCAGGTGTGGACTAGCCAAAAAGGAAAAATGGTACTTTACCGTTTAAAAATCTTGAAAGTTATTCTTTCTTAATATTTTTTCTACATTTTATATTAACAGAACTCATCAAAACTATTAAACGTAAATGTGAATTTACATGTAAATTCTATGACTAAAATAGCTAAATCAAATATAGATATAAAAGACTGTTATATTTAGTAGTTTGTCTAGAACCTGCAAAAATCTGCTCTTGGCATTTTATCACTCAGTATCTTTAATCAAAAGATTTTTAAGATATTAAAACATTTTAGTAAAGTAACTCTAAACTTTTGACTGGTAGTGTTTGTAAGGTGTGTGTGTGTACCTTCTCCTGTAGCTGTGTGAGTTTGATCTGCAGTGTGTTTCGGTTCTCTGCGAGTTCAGCTATTTCTCTCTTGTGCTGCTCTTTAGCTGCTGCTAAAGCCTGATCACACTTCACCTGCCACTCCTGCTGCAGCTCCACCTGCATTTGAGCCAGCTACACACACGCACGCACACATGCACGCACACACACCCACACACCCACACACACACACACACACACACACACAATGTACAGTTTTAACAGTGACACCAAATAAATACACAGAAGTGTTGTTCAATACTAAAACTGCCAGTTTTATGTATGAGTTGAAAACTATTAATATAAAAATATTTCAAAACCAGTCATAAACAAAAAATAAGTTATTAAAATGTGACTTGTCATGTGATCAACAAGCAATAACACATGTAAACCATTAAAATAAATGATCTGTTGTTAGGATGCTCATTTGACATATACCTGTTCAGATGCAGCGTGGTCAGTGCTGGTTCTGGCTTTACGTAACTGGTTCCTGAGGTTGTCTATCTCCTGTTGGCCTGCTCTCCTCACCTCCTCCAGTTCCTCATCACAACGCTGCCTCTCTGCCTGCCACTTCCTCTTCCTCTCTGACAAAGTCTAAAACAAACTCAGAAGTTTAGATAAAGATTCAGTCATACGTCTATCTAACACACAGACAGAAGCCTCAATAGCCCGCACCCTCTCCAAACTGTCCTTTTCTGCTTTCAGGTCCTGTAGCTCTTCATCAACATTGTTGAGTGTGAATGCCATTTCCTTGCCCTTCTGCTTCTCCATCTTGTATTCGCTCTGCACCCTTTCTGTCATTTCTTTAAACTCTGAAACACAGTAAATTAAATCGTGTTTTTAATCAGGTGTGATGTGGCATCTTTCCAGTGTCAAGTAATTCTCCTGTGCTTACTGACATGCTGCATGAAGCACTAAAATTACAGAGGTTAATCAGAGGGTGAATCTGACTAAATACATCATGAACACGTGTGTGTTAAGGATTAAAGCAAAATAAAACCCACACCTGGCTCCCAATTCCATATTATTTACCAATATGAAAATAATTTGTTTTTACATTTGAGATTTTATACAGCATGGTAGTGCCCTATGTATGGTGTCAGCTTTACCTTAATTGCAATACATCTTTATTTTTATTTTTGTAATGTAAACAATTTTTTGTTTCAGTAATGAGACTATATGAACTTTAATTCATTAATTTATTTAGTCATTAGTTTTATTTGCCTTTCATTATTGGGGAGTAATACATGACCTGGACATGTCCACACAGAAGTGGTGCTGAGTTAGTGAGTGGGACCGGTGGAAGACACAAAGCGGCTCACCCAGAAGTTGCGCCTCTAGAGTTGTGATCTGTGTACTGTACTGCTGGCTGTCCTGCAAGGCTAAACTGAGTTTGGTCTGCAGTACTGCGGCTCTCTGCTGCTGGGAACTCAACTCCAGCTGCAGCTCTGACACGCGTGCTGTGGAGGAAGCCAACTCCTCGCTTAACCGCACCTTCCAGAAAGACAGAGGGGCTACAATAAATTGTCTTATTTTCAACTGGTTGATGTTAAAACAGGACTACTACCATGGCATGAATATGGGACTGTAATAAAATGATAAAAAAGAGAATAAGGAGAGGAGTAAATGTTGTGCTTGACAAAAGCTTTGTATCCCTGCTGAGAGCTGATCGGTCAGTGAGTGGTGCTCTTGGAAACAAATGAAAACACAACAGAGAAATGGAAGATGATACACTAAATGGCAACGTTTAGGACAGCAATAAAAAAAGAGGCAGGATAGCAATTTTGCTCACCTGATCCCAGCCAAATTCCTGTGTCAGCGCATACTGGGAAACAAGAGCAGTCACCACTTAAGACTCTTAGCCATTTAGAGTATGGGTAATAAACCAATCAAGAGAAGTGACACACAGCTTGGCAGGAAATAAATTGTTAACAGTACAGACATTTTCAACATCAGTCACTTCTGTTACAGTATGTTTCTTTGCTTGAGAAGTTTATCCCAGAATAAAATGCAACAAGATCAGTACTCAAGTCATTTAATTATGGACCTTGTTACCTAAGTGCTATGCATGTTTATGCACAACATGACACTACTAGAACTAAGCTAAGTGAACTTCACAAGAACAGCACTGTTTTTGTGGCATGAAGATATGCTGCCTGTGAAAAGATTTTTTTAAATCTTTTTTAATGTAAGGTTTCGCAATGGTTATAATGCTGCCTTAAATACAGCTTTTGAAAGTGGGTCATTAGTGATGTTGATTGTACTGTACCTTGTCTTGTTCAGCCTGCAGAATTCTGGCCTGACTTTGTTCACTGCTGTTCTTTAGAGAGTCGTTTCTCTGTTCCATCAGCAGATTACTCTGCTCCATGTACCTGAACAACCAAAGCACAGGGCAACAGAATTTACACCTCTTTTTAATCTCACATTGCCATATGTGCACCACAGCTCATGAAGCAAGTGTGCTAACCAGAGTTTAGAATTAATGCAAAGAATAGGGTTAAATGCAATTTAAAGATGCTGTCAATGACCACAGAAAATAACTGATTTGCCCCTAATCAACTGGCTGACATTTTGCTACAGTGAAAGTCTTTGGGGGTAAGGCATAAATATTATCTGGGATAAATGTTAAATACATGTAGAGCCACAAAAAAAAAAACAATTGACCAGTTTTACAGACAGGATTTAAGCCAAATCCCAGACTATCCCAGGTTTGAGAGGCCTTAACTGAATGCAACTTGCCCTGACATATCTTAAAATATCCCAGTACCATAAGAAAAATGCACACAGTGTATTCAGGTTCTGACCTCTGGTTCTGATTGATGAGCTCGCCTATCTTGCGGTTCTGCTCTTCAATGCGTGAACTTTTCTCAAATACCTCCTTCTTTAGACACTCATTTTCCTGAATAAATCATGGGTGAAAACAGTGTTTTTCAGGTGTTGAAAAATTCTAAACTAAGGTCTGATTGACCAATCAGTGCCCACCTGTCACTCTACTGCCAATTACCTGCATGATTCTCTGAATGTTGTGCATAATCATTGCCGTTTCCATGGAAACATTAGACAAGCCAGATGAAAAACTACCTTGCTTTTGAATGTCGTCAACCTAAATAAGTAGAGAGAGATTAAAAAAGATCAAAGGTAATACAAGTACAAATGTGGCTATGTACAATGCACTAGTAACAATGTACCAACCTTAGAGGACAATTGGTCCAGTTTGTCTGCCACTTTCCCAACAGCCAATCGGATTTCAGTATTGTGCTGTCGAGCCTCTGTCATCAAGAAGGATGTGACATCACTAGACCCTAGTAGACAGACATAAGTTACAAATCATAGCCTCTGTGAAAAAATCATAGCCTTCTTTTATAAGTAATAACTTTAACAATTGTGTACAACAACAACACAAAATTGTACAACAATATATAGTACTTTACCTTGGTATGGGACAGTCTGTGTGGGGTACATTTGGCTGACAGGCTGCAAATAGAAAGTCATAATTAACTGTATATTTAACATATAATTAACTGACATGTCCATTATTAATAATTTGATAATTTTCTCTATCAATGTAAGTCTATATGATTTTTTTGATTTTTCGATTAGAGTTATGATAGTAATACCACACCTTTTTTTAACCCCATGTGATTTGATCATGTTTTATGTAGTAACAAATGTTGCTGGTTGGAGTAATGTTTAAATTTCTTGTTCAAAAGAGGCAGGGAATCACCCACCTGGAAGGCGTGTACTGCTCCTGGTATTATAGGCTGTGGATTGGCTGTTGCCATGGTAACAGGTAAAAGGGCTGAAATAAAGAGCATGTCATGTATTAAAATGTTTGCTATACATATATGTACAAGGTAATATATTATTAGAAATAGATGCATATATCTATCAATGATCAATCATCTAATGAATTACATTTTTATTTGTTACACCACTGACCTGTATAAGAGTCTGATTTGGTGTATGTGTTACGCTGCACTGACAGTGGGGGGGCAGAGGAGAGATGTACAGGCTGTGGGGATGACCCACCACTGCTCTCTTTCAGTCTGGACACACTGGGATCCTACAGCAACAACAAAGACCAAACTTACAGATGAATATCTGTACATTTTCAAACACACACAGCCCTTCCGTATTTGTACTTCACATTTTTATTTTATACCATATTTTTTGTACTGCTATGGCATCTTTATGTGCAACAATTGTTCTAACCATGCGTACTGCAACAAGTTTGCAACAATTTTCCTATCCTTACTAAAGGAGAAAAGACCAAGTGAAGCCTATAAAAACTTGGAGCTAGAAAAAGCAGGATTTGGAACAATATTGCTTCACTGTGGGTTTTTATTACTAGGTATTTATCATTGTTGCACAGAACCTGGTTAGCATATGCGTATGAATTCTACAAAATGACAATAAAGTACTACAGATGAGTGCCATCTTATAATATACAACTTGTTACCTCAAGTTCTGAGTCACTAGAGTCTGGTTGTGAGGCTGAACCATTGAGGAAGGGCAGCATTGGTTGGCCCATTTTGGCCATGCGTGAAATCAGTTTCGCTTTAGTGGCATCAGGATTCTGAAGACATAAGACAACATACACACACACATAGTTATCACAGTTACTGTTTTGTCATTTATATTAAGAGGGTTAACAGGATCAGGTGAGTGTGCAGGCTAAATTCAAACTAAATCACCCCTTTAAACAACACAGCTCACATTTTTGTGTGCTAAGCCATGCATCCCTCTACCTAAAACAAGACAACACAAAAGAATGAAAACTTACACTCATCTGTTCATTCAAAGAGTTGGATTTTGCACGAAGAGGTGGTTCACTGTAAAAAAAATGCAACTAAATACAATTGCGCTAACCCCTAAAATCGATCACATAATCAGAGTCAGGCCTGTACTGCTCACCTAGGTTTGCTGGTTGGTAGGGTGGTGCCAAGTGGCTGGTTGAGCTCCGAGGGACCCACACTCTCCACACTGGGAGCAGGAGAAGGAGCCACAGAATCTCTGGAACTTCCATCTTTAGCAAACTTAACCTGCACATGCACCAATAGTAGTCCAGTTAGAAAAAAACAGCACTGGTTCATTAGAAACAAAATATCAAGATTATATTCATACAGGATCTACAGTTTTATCACAATTCTTATTTCCATGTTTCCATTTTGCAAGTTACTGAGCAACACAGCCCAACTACCCTTATATTCCCTTATATACCCATATTTCATTCATTAAAAATTCAGCTCTATAACCTAACAAACAAAAAAGACAAATGAGAGACTACTAAAAAATTGAATAATTAAATGAAAGTAAACTACTGAACTGTATTAAATAAACACACACTGAATATTGTTAAATGTATAGGCTTTTATTTTATTTCACTAACTTCAATGACACAGACAATAGCAGGTTTATTAGGCTATTACTACTACGACTACTACTTACATCCAAAGCGTTTACATTTGCATAAGACATAACCAACTACTAAAGGCTGGGTCAGTCAGCAACAGAATACGCACTTTAGCAAGATCTAACGATCTCTTGAATAATGCAGATGGGGAAACATTTTAATCATTTTAATCTACAATTGTCATTTTGGGCACCTTTCCGAGAAGACAAATAAACGTTTCACATCTGGCAGCTGGCCATTTTTCCTGGCCATTTTTTCATAACTGAGAAAGTTGAAAAACAAGAGATTACTCTTGAGATTAACTTTGGGCAATATTACGCCAAAAATTGTGCAAAGGGCACATTTTAAAAATCTACTGGAAAGAGTATATCCTCTTGGCACTTTTGATAAAAACAATTTTCAATGCACAATTATTTGGAAGACATTCACTCAAATCTCATATAACCATATTACCAAATACCATATTGTTTATATAGCATACAAAATGGGATACCTGCAGGCACAAGGGACAAAATATATGCACAATGATAAGCAGAAGTCTGAAGGTTAGAAATCTGACTATGATATTAACATACCCGCCGGATTTCTGATTCAAAGACCAGTGTGCTGTCTGGTGGGACACGGTTGGAAACACCCTGTGATCCATATGCAAAGCTGGGTGGAATTACCATAAGCCGTCTCCCACTTTTACGCATGTTCAGCATCCCTTCTTCCCAGCCCTAAGACAGAGCAAGAGACAGAGAAAAGGACAGAGAGAGCGAGAGCTTTAGACTCCATTATTAATAATGGTAACACTGTAAACATAATTGAGCCCAGTTTACGTACCTTAATGACTTTCTCAGCTCCAAGTTTTAGTCTCAACAGTTTGTCTTTGTTCAGATTAGAGTCAAACATCTGGAAAATGAAAAAAAAAACACAGAATGTTGATTACTTGGTGGAAACAACACAAAAAAATGACGTAGACTTGATTTATGACACTGTCACCCTGTTGTCTTGCTTGCAGGAAGTCTGCTGGCATTTGTTAACGTGGTTTAACAAGATACTGTATTATTACTGTCTAGCAATTCTATAATTCTCATATACTTGCATTTTTCATATACATTATATATTTGCACTTTTTTTCCATTTTCAAATCTGTAAATATCCTTGGATGTTTTTAGTGTTTCAATTTGTACAGCTGCTTTGCAACAATGTATCATTGTGAAAAGCGCTCTATAAATAAACTTGAACTTGAATATTGTTTTCCATGTAAACAGTCAATCACTAATCATCATAACATGTTATATTTTAAATGTGCTGAGTTGCACTCAAAGGATAAATCTGAAAAAAAGACTTTTTGCATTTGCCAAATGTTTTTACTCAAAGCTACTTACAGTGCATTTTGGATATACATTTTATTAGTATGTGAATGCCTTAGGAATAAAACCCATGATTATGATGTTGTTAGGGCCATCACTTATTTAACACTGTCTTATAAATGACCAACAATGAGTAGGTTCAGTATTTCAGTAAGGAACAAATAGTGGAAAAATAAATGCATGTCTTATTTTGGAATAAATGCAGAGAAAACCAGAATGTCGCCCTAAAAATTATGTGCATGTAAACATTGATATTAAAAAATATCTTTACCTGCCCAATGGTTTGGTTTTGAAGTAACCAGCCAGTGTAGGCAACTTCTATAGAGTCTCCATTCTCCACTCCTTGTCCCTCACCAAGCAGCAGGTCCTGGATTATTACAGAGTCTAATGGACCACCGCTGTTTACTTTTGCAAGACAAACCTAAAACAAGTAACACAATTACATGCCAGAAAAATAAGGTTTTTCTGTGTCAGAAATCTTCTCAGACAGCGTAACAAAGAATTCAGAAAATGCAGACCTCTTTACAAAAGTCAGTGGCTGCTTTCTCTGATTCAAACGTCAGCGACCAATTCTGTCTCTGGTCATCATAAAATGTGCAGTAGTTACTAGGTTGGACCTGAGTAAAAGAAGAGGAGGTAAAGACGTAATTGTAAACTTATGTACAGTAGATTCAGCAGGGCTATTTAATTCCAGTCCAGGATGGCCTGTATCCTGCAGTTTAGTCCCGAGTTTAGCTCAAATAACTAACAAACACATCTGCAATGTTTAAGTAATCTGATTACTTTTTTAGAGTTGTAGCTGAACCCTGGAGCACAGTAGCTCACCAGGACTGTAGCAAAATAATTTGTATTAACAACATGCACAGAAAACATGCTTCATCTAAATAGATAATAATGGATAAGAGCTCACAGTAAGGATGAAGCCCGTGTGGATTTTAGCTGCCGTCACCTGTTTCTGTTGACTGACATACAGTAGAATCTTGTACTGAAGAATATTAAAGACATGTGCAATCATTATTCATACATAAATGTAACTTAATTGACAAATGCAACTAAGACCAAAAACATAAGCATTAGTTAACAATGATATTAACCAGGAATTGTGGAAATGCTCTAGAACGCTCTAGAACACTGTCCAAGTTGCTTGACTGTAACTTGACAAGCTACTGATGAAGTTCAGAAATTAAACTACAGTTAAGCTGCTCTTAAAAAAAGTTGTTATCTACCACAAACAAGTTACAACAAAGTTATAGTAAAACCAGAAAGCTAGAAACAATGGACAATAAGTGGAAGATAATTACTCTTTAAATCAAAAGCATTGTTTGGCTCAAAAACAATGTTGTTTTTAAATTAGTCTCAGGTGTGGTGACAATATTAAACAGCAATGGACACATACAACAAAAAAAACTAAAAATTAAAGCTGCAAGCAGCGATAAGCGGGAACTCGCACCAGTGCCATCCCCACCCAGTGCCACCGTTCTGCAAGAACTCCCCCAACTTCAAAGCATACCATTCAGGAAACCTGAGACCTGGGGTGAGGGGACCATTTGCAAGAGAGCCAGATGTTACCAAGCCCTCAGTGAAAGCCTTCAC
>JBAJNP010002173.1:0-51023 GCA_036877545.1 Yasuhikotakia modesta
AAGTGAAAATGTAGGGTAGACAGTTTCGGAGGCTAGCAATAGCAAGCTAGCTCTAAGCGTAAGATCTCGCCCTCTCAGTGGATTTAAAAGGATGGGTTAATGGTATCCGAGTCTCCAGTAATGGCTGTCCAGCAACTGAGGCCGGAGCCGTGGTGTTAATGAAATGCTAATGGCAGGTTTAAAGTGATAATCACAGCTGTAAACGTTAGCGATTCGAGACCTTGTAAGTGCAGGTTTCTCAGTTAGGGGCAGTTAATCATATAACAGCTGTCATTGCGATCGAATAAATGTGTGTGTGTTCAGCATGTGTGTATTTAGTGTGTGTTTCACACACTGACATTGTTGCAGTGTTGGTCTTGACACCAGAAAGTCACAAAGATCGTGTGTAAGGACACGAACGATCGAGTTTAAGTGAGTCAGATGTTTAAATTTACGTTCTGCGTTACTTCATGTGGCCTTAAATGTTTGTGATGTCACAAAATATATAATGTTAAACACAATTTTTTGGGAACGTTCTGGTAAACGATGAACGTTTGTGATCCACGGAAGGTCACGGAGGGTTTGGAACGACACCGATGTTGTGATTCACGATGAGTCAAATCTTATCTAAAATAACCGCCCTGATTGGTGAATGTGCCGTTTGCTTCTCCACATGCAGCGTTACACAACGTGAAGAATCAATGGTTGATAAATCCGTCAGGAAGGCTCTGTTGATGCCTTCAGAGGTTTCCGACAGAGGATGACAGTGTTTTGAGGCGCCGGCTGACTGCGATATAAATGTTAGCGTGTCTCATTGAGATGTAAATTCTGTCATCGTTTATTCCTGTGTGACTTTTTTCATCCGTACAATGAAAGCCGTGACAGCGAACCGGGTCTTTTTCATTTTCAGTGATTTTATTAAAAGGTGAATTTTGGGTTATGTGAGACCTGCACATTTTTGATAAACAACGTGTGTCTGAGATCAGAAGACCGCTGAGAGGGTTAACAAAGCGCTTGAGATCTTCGGCTGGTCTGAAGCGTCGGTCCACAGAGAGCGCTCACATGTTCTCCGGCCCGCCTGCGTCCTGTTCCACTGTTCTATTTATTTTCCCATCAGCCTCGTTTTCAATTAAACAGCTAAGATTAGAGAGATTTGGCACAAGCGTCTCTGTGGAGACTTGAGGCCGGTCCCACGCAGGAACTGGTTTTTATTGAAGTTTTATAGGTGGTCATTAATAAGGTTGTTTTTTTAAAACGGTGTGTTTCTCAGAGTGTGTGTGAGATGTTCAATCAGGTTGTGTGTGTGAGAAAAACATTCAGTTTTGTGATTGTGTGTTTGTGTGTGTCTGTTGTGTTAAAACGGTGTTGTGTGTGTTAGCTGTTATCGTGGGTGTGTGTGTGTGTGTGTGTAAGGAAAACACTCAGTATTGTGATTGTGTGTTTGTGTGTGAGCTGTTAAATTGAACCTCTGTCTGTGTGTTTGTGTGTAACTGTATGTGTTAAAACAGTGTTGTGTGCGCTGCTATATCAGAGTTAGCATAAGATATGGGTTCTTAGCATGTTGACATTGTTACCATAGCAGTAAGTTTGCGAATCTGACTGGCTTTGAAGTTTCATCTGCAGTCATGTGACATTTGTAGAAGGTCAAACTCTGTATATATAGATGCATACATATATAGTTTATCTATAATTTATTGATTGTGTTTGTGAGTGAGACACAGGCTGTGTGCCGATCTGATATTTTCATACATGTGATATATTTTGGTTTAAAGACACAATATTTGACAGAAACACTGTAAAGCCCTGATCCCTTAATAGTGCACACTTCAACCCGCACCCTACCCAGTGCTCACTTCAGATTAAACATGCTCCTGCTTTCCGTCTAAATATAACATTGAGAACTCAGTCGTCTGTACTGTATGTAGGACAAGCAGGGCTGATATCATTGCCTAATGCGCTTCTCTGTCTGTCTTTGTAACATCACACTGGATTCTTGAGCCCAGACACGGGTTCGGCCCGACTGCAGCGCATCGGTGGTCTGAGTCAAGTGCAGACCAGTGTGTTTTGAACTCTGTGTGGGCTGATGCCGGACGACCGACTGCCTTTAAAATGCTTCTGAAATTCTTCTCATAGCTTTTGTCTTAAAGGTTGTGTGTGTGTTTCCAATGTGACCAGTGCTACCATTAAAACCAGTTCACTGGTAACACCTGGAAATATGTTTTGTGTTTTACGTTGTAAATTATTCTCTGCCAAGAAACCACTTAACCAATTTTTTTTGTATAATGATCATGGGTATGTAATGAAGTATAATGAAGTTAATTTTATAGTTAACACTTGTGTCCTTGTTGCATTAGGATTTATTAAACGGTTAAGAGAGATTTTGAGCTGGTGTTTAGCAGGTTAAGAGAGATTTGGCAGGTTAAGAGAGAGTGTGTGCTGGTGTTTAGCAGGTTAAGAGAGATTTAGCAGGTTAAGAGAGATTTAGCAGGTTAAGAGAGAGTGTGTGCTGGTGTTTAGCAGGTTAAGAGAGAGTGTGTGCTGGTGTTTAGCAGGTTAAGAGAGATTTTGAGCTGGTGTTTAGCAGGTTAAGAGAGATTTAGCAGGTTAAGAGAGCATGTTCTGTGTAGTGTGATATGAGTAATTGTAAGCGTAACAGTGTGTTTAATCACACAGAAATTAAGCTATAATTACGCAGACGTGAGGTTAATTATGTAGCGTATAATTACTGCGGCTGTTCCAGGCGTGAGTCTGATCTCTGTCTCTGTTCTCAGATGGAAGACATCATCGCCCGGATGCAGGACGAGAAGAGCGGGATTCCCATCCGCACCGTCAAGAGTTTCCTGTCCAAAATTCCCAGTGTGTTTTCAGGTACGATCCGAAGTTCTGGAGAAACGGGACTTTTCATGTAAATGTTTTTCATGTAAACAAATATTTTTAACAAACAGACTCAGTTTAAACCTTTCCTTAAATATGGAGATGTGATATCACAGTATGGGAATGTGATATCACTGAATCTGATATCTTAGTAATTTTCATTTCAGTGTATGTCAGACTTTCTGAACATGATATGACTAAACCAGTATTTTAGTCCAAATAAGAACATGAAAAAATCAAATGAGACGAAGAGACTATTTATATAAAGCATTCAAGTCACTGACGTTTTCAGAAAATAGCATTACCCCACGGTTAGATAACGTATAAATCAAACATATAAGCTAAAGATATGTTGGGTTATAAAATAATGATTCATGCTGTGATATGCCATCACACCCACCGCAGACTCGAGCGCTTCATAAATAAAAATGACTTTCAATGGTTTCAGAGAGTGTCAGAAATCTTTTTATAGGGCTGTTATACGCGGTTAGGGGAGACGTGCCGAGTGGTCCGCGGGGGAGGAATCCTGACGTGCACACTAATGAGGGACCCATCGCACAGTCTAAACAGAAAGCCCAGATTTTCCCAAAGACAGAAAGGAAGCGCGATGAGGACAAACATGGATTAGATCCATCAAACACCTCCTGAGGGTTTGGTTTGAGACGTGACGTTAGCGCTCGGGTCACCGCGGAGTGAGCGCTAGTGCCCGGGTCACCGCGGAGTGAACGCTAGCGCCCGGGTCACCGCATAGCGAACATTAGCAACAAAATTCAGAGCAGCAAGCAGCCATTGACGTCTGAGGCCGTAAGCTTTGATTTTATTATTGTTTTAAAGAGATCTGCAGCTATGATTCATCATTTAAAGGCTGTCTGAGAGGATGAGGAACAGTTGAGTCCTCTTCAAATCTCCTCTGCCTGTTTCTGCCGTTATATAATCAAGTGTCTTATATAACCATCTTCAATAAATGACGTGAAATACAGAAACGCTAGCCAGTACACCATAAATCTATACCAAACACAACGTGTGTGTGTGTACATTTGAGTGTGTTTGTGAACATTAAACTAACGTATATAGAGATTGTTCTGTTGGTGGTTGCTAAGTGGTTGCGTATTGGCGGTCTGTCTGATATTTTATCACCTGTCAGTGACTCTCATGACAGTGAAGCATGTTTGAGCATTACTCCCCCTAGTGACTGTTGCCATGATAGAATATTATATTAATAGATTATACATACAGCTTTGTGCGTTATGATAAAAACATTTAAAACATTTGCTGAGAATCAGGCAGACGTTTAATATAAGTAGAGTAGATGCCCAGCTTCACATTATTTAGTTGCACACAATTACTTTCAGAGAAAATCATGCGAATTTTTCTTCTATTTTTACCTGTAATTTGAACTTTTGGTGTGATCAATGTGTCTTCTTGAATCTGTCAACTCTACATGATTTGTAAGTGTAATATTAGTCTCATATACGTGTTTCTGAATGTGATACACTTTACCTTATACTGCAGACGCAGACCTGTATGGTACACTAACACACACACATCAGAAGACATTTCAGTGTGAGGTAGACTCAGAAATATGTGAAAGCATTGCTGATTTGAGAGAGAAAGAGAGAGAGAGAGAGAGAGAGAGAAAAAGTAGGGCAAGTGTACTGTGAGAAAGATCCCTTATGGCTGTTGGATAGACAGAGTGATAATTAAAAGAGTATAAATTTAGCTGCTGTTACAGCTGGTGTGTGTGTGTGTGTGTGGAAGAGAGAGACAAGAAACTGATGAAATAAAAGAGTAGTACTTAAAATGACCCTCAGGTGTGACTTCACCTTTTCCAACTCAGAGTGTGTGTACGTTCATATATCTGTGTTCTGCGTGTGTGTTGTTGTGGCTGTTTGTGTGTGTGTCCTTCACTGAGTGATATCGGGACATTTTGTCCATCTGCGGTCTCTGTTTCAATTAAACCGTCCCTGCAGACCCTTAGCTCAGTGCCGTCTGCACAGACGCAGTCGTCTCCTGCAGCCTTCACACACACACCAGGTGTCCCAAAAACCTAGTTTTCAAACTGCCCGGCTGTGTTTGCTACAGTGATAATGAGGCATCATTATTTCGGTGAGTTGTGTGTTGTAGTAAACCTGAATGGAAACGACTTTTTAGGAAGTGTGTGTTAGATCAGAACCAGGCCGCTCGTGAACGTCTGAGAATAACAGCCACACATTGGATTGATTACATTACAATGTGTGATTACCATGTGTGTGTTTTCTGTTCAGGTTCTGATATCGTTCAGTGGATGCAGAGAAATTTGAACATTGAAGATCAAGGTAAAAAACACACACACACATTCTGATATTGATGCACACACACACACTTATCAGTACACACACATTCAGCGCAACACACACAAACACACACACACATTCAGAGCAACACACGCAAACACACACACACACACACACACATTCAGAGCAACACACACATTCAGAGCAACACACACATTCAGAGCAACACACACACACATTCAGAGCAACACACACAAACACACACACACATTCAGAGCAACACACACACACATTCAGAGCAACACACACACATTCTGATCAATACACACACACAGACCCCCTTTAACAGTGTTAAAGTCATTAGGCAGGGGAGAGATGTCGAATCGCTCAGATCCTGATCGTGCCATTATTCAATTACTCCACGGGTTGCCGCGGGTGACATCAGTAAATAAACAGCTTTAGTGAGAAATCAAACTCTGGCATTTAGGCTCATGCACACACACACACACTCACACACACACACACACTCACTCACACACACACTCACACACACACACTCACTCACACACACTCACACACAATCTTCTCATTCAGAGCTTCATTCATTGAGCCTCATTAAATCAGCCTCTGTTTTACATTTATGCTCTTAAAAGACATTTTCTCAAGCATTGAGAAAGTTATTAAAGAGCACAGACACACACACATCTCACTCTAATTCAGATTCCTCCACACACACACACACACTGACTCAGATTCAGTCTTGAATGATTCAGTGTGTGTGTGTGTGTGTGAGACGTTCAGTGTGTTTCTGTCGTGTGTGTAATGAGGTTACCGTCACTCGCTCGCCGGACTCCAGTATAAAAGACTCTTTGTCTTTCTGTCCCGTTTTCAAAAGTCTCTCTCCTCTCGCCCCAGACTTTCACCTTACGGATAATAGATCTGCAGTCATGCAGAGAGCAGCTAAACTGTGTGTGTGTTTGTCTGTTTGTGTGTCTCTGTCTGTGTGTTTGTGTGTGTCTGTGTGTGTTTGTGTGTGTGCGTGTGTGTTGCAGTCGAGGCTCTTCATGTGGGGACGCTGATGGCAGCTCACGGTTATTTCTTCCCCATATCGGACCACGTTCTGACGTTAAAGGATGATGGAACCTTCTATCGCTTTCAGGTGAGGGTCCGTCTAAAACCCTTTCGTGTGATTGGCTCACAGCCTCCAGCACTCATTTGATTGGCTCACAGCCTCCAGCACTCATATGAAACGCTCCAGTTTTAACACCCTGCGCTTGTACTGAGGAACTGAGAGTTTCCCCTCATAAAACATCATGTAAAGTTTTATTTATGTGTCTGTTTGAATATAACCTGACATGGTTCAGATATGTGTTAATGGCTTACATCTGTGTTCAGGGGTGTGTGTTCAGACTGTCGTGTGTTAATTCATCTTCTCTGTTTGTAACAGACTCCATATTTCTGGCCTTCAAACTGCTGGGAACCAGAAAACACGGATTATGGTAAAACACACACAGTGTTAAGTGTGTTGTGTGTGTGTTTACATGCATGAGTTGTGTGTGTTTTTTGTCTTGGACCTTTGAGATCTCCGCTGACGTTCTTCAGTTGTGAAATTTAAGAGCATGTCGGACTCTTTGGACAGATCAGACAGATCGATGGACTAACTGTACCTGATGTTAAAGGATTATTGAGTCTGAAGAGACAAAGACATCATACAGACAGAGATATCAGACACTGAAGCTGCACACACAAAATAAGCCTCATCATTCAAAGAATGCGTTCATTAACCTAGTTAAATAATGAACCTGGTTAAACTAGTTAATGGTAACGGGGCATTAAAATGACCTTAAATATTGTAACACGGTTGTTTTAATTGTGTTCAGTTGTGTTGTTTGTAATGTTTGCCTTGTGTTGTGTAAATGCTTGCTTTTGTTATAAGATAAAACCGCCCTGCAGTCCCTGTAGGTGTTATAATTACAGCGAGAGTTGTTATCAGCTACACACTGTAAAAATATTAAATAACTGAATGAATACTAATTCTCTCTCTGTCTCTCTGCAGCCGTTTATCTCTGTAAACGAACGATGCAGAATAAGGCCCGGCTGGAGTTGGCAGATTATGAGGCTGTAAGTGTCTCTGCTGTGTTTGAAGTTTAGATGTGGTTGTGTTTAAATAGCACTGAAGGGTGCTGCGGTGAGCGTTGAAGTGTGTGTGTGTGTGTGTGTGTGTTGCAGGAGAGTCTGGCGAGACTACAGAGAGCTTTCGCAAGGAAATGGGAGTTTATTTTCATGCAGGCAGAAGCACAAGCGAAGTGAGTGAAGAGCGTGTTAACCAGCTGCAGGAGTTAGCATGACCGTTAGCATGATATGATAAACCTGTGTGTGTGTCTGTCTGTGTGTGTCAGAGTGGACAAGAAACGAGACAAAATCGAGCGGAAGATTCTGGACAGTCAGGAAAGAGCATTCTGGGACGTTCACAGGCCTGTGGTGAGTCTCTCTCTCTCTCTGTTTTATGGATTATCTATATCTGTTTATGCATTATGAATCATGACCTGTGTGTGTGTGTGTGTGTTACAGCCGGGTTGTGTTAACACAACTGAAGCCGACATAAAGAAATCTTCCCGGATGAAACAGCCTCACAAAACACGAAAGGTAAACACACACACACACACACACCAATACAAAACAAACTTACGTTAGTAAGTTTACGAGACTGAATTACATAATTCATCATTCAGTCTGTCTCTGTCTTTCTATCTCTCTCTATCTCTCTCTCTCTCTCTGCAGTCAGTGTACGGTCTACAGAACGATATTCGCAGTCACAGCCCGACTCACACTGCAACACCTGAAGTTAAAGAGCCCACAGAAGAGGAGCTGCGCAGCCAGGTGCAGACGCGCACACACACTCACTGACACACTATACACACATACAGTCTATACACTCACACACATACACACACTATACACACACTCGTACACTATACACACACCCACACACACAAATATGCTAGATACACACACACAACACACACAAATGTACTACACGCACACACAAATGCTACATACACACATGTACTACATACACATACTACACACACATGTGATTTTATCCTGCGGTTTGTGACACACACCACAAACTACAACTGGAGTTAATCAGTGTCCGTAAAAACACGTCAGTTACTGTAAACCATCTTGCGCCATTTTATTTACAGACAGCAGGGGAACTGACGGTCACTAATAAATGTTCAAACATTTTGTGTGTCTCAGCTGTCAGTACTTCATTGGTAGTTTGTTTTTGAAAGTGTGTAGCTCTGTTGTTCATCATTTATCTGTTTGTCCGAGTCGCCCGACCGACAAACCGACAATAATCCGGTCACACCAGACTTTAATGAAATGTTTCATCGATGTGTAAATAAAGTGTAAATGTAGAAACATACATGGCAGTGAATTTCAGTCCGTGTCTTTGAGAAATGACACTGATAAAAGCTTATAACTTATGTATGAGCAGATGTTTGATGGTTCACACGGCTAAATTTAGCCCATCTTCACATGAAATCTGCATGAGACAGTTTTAATGAGCACAGTGAGAGCTACTGTATGCAGTACAGTGTCACACACACGATATACCGTACAACACATGTCATGTTTAACACGTGTTCTCTCACAGATACAGTACTGGCAAATGCAGTTAGACAGACATCGCTTAAAAATGTCTAAAGTCGCAGAGAGGTGAGTAAACTAAACTTTAACTAAACTTTGTAATATTAATAGATTGTTGTTAAATGTTTAATAGTCTCTGTCTGTCTCTCTCTCTCGGTCTGTCTGTCTGTCTGTCTCTCTCCCTCTCTCTCTTTCTCTCTCGCTCTCTCTAGTTTATTGAGTTTCTCAGAGCAGTATATGGAGTATGACCCATTTTTCACAACACCAGAACCTTCTAATCCCTGGATATCAGATGACAACACATCTTGGGAACTGGAGGCCAGGTGTGTGTGTGTGTGTCGCCAGTTGTCGCTCATCAACACTGATGTGTTTGTTTCCTGCTGTTTGTTCTTGTCTGAGACACGAGAAGAAAATGATCTTTTGTCAAAAGAGAGGAATGTTTTGACAGGCTGTATTATAGCTGCCGGTACGTTGATTAAACGTTGCTAACGCTAACACAGTCAGAACGTTTTTAATGTGACAGCATCACTACCGTCCTGACCAAACCTCATCTTCATCATCCTCACCGTCTTCAGACAGCAGTTCTTCGTCTGTGTCTTTCAGTAAAGAACCGGGACAGCAGAGAGTCAAGCGCTGGGGGTTTGGGTTTGATGAGGTTCTGAAGGACCCGGTCGGCAGAGAACAGTTCCTGAAGTTCCTCGAATCGGAGTTCAGCTCTGAAAATCTGAGGTAATGAGCACAGGAACTCGGTCTACCTCACACTCACATGGGCCAAAGAAGCGAAAACATCAAACAGCGGCGTGGTGTTGAAACGTAACATGATAATTATTAGCAGAGGTTCTGCAGACGAGGCTGATGTTTGAGTTTCTACAGCGCCATCTGCTGGCAGTCCATCACCGACACATAAACCGATCACCAGCACTTTTATTTTGAGCTCCTGTTCTGCACTAGGTTGTTATTAATGAAAGTTCTCTGCGATTCTTCCGCTCAGGTTCTGGTTGGCTGTGCAGGAACTGAAGAAGCGACCCATCCGCGAGGTTCCCAGCAGGGTGCAGGAGATCTGGGAGGAGTTTCTGGCACCCGGAGCGCCCAGCGCCATCAACGTCGACTCCAAGAGCTACGACAAGACCACGCAGAACGTGAAAGACCCGGGGCGCTACGCTTTTGAAGACGCTCAGGTGTGCTGCGCTTTCTGACCTTTGAGCGTTTGCGCTGAAGTTCTGTGTCTGATGCTGGTCTGATCTCACACTCAGGAGCACATTTACAAGCTGATGAAGAGCGACTCCTACAGCCGCTTCATCAGGTCCAGTGCCTACCAGGAGCTGCTGCAGGCTAAGAAGAAGGTAAAACCGCTCAGACGCCTGGAAACCGCAATCTGAACACCACTGAGCACAACACACACACACCTGCAACTCAACACAAACACACACTCACCTGCAACTCAACACAAACACACACTCACCTGCAACTCAACACACATACACACACACCTGCAACTCAACACACCTGTGTGTGGTGGATTTACTCTCAGGTATGTTGTGACAGTTTCAGTTCGGATCGCATGTAACTTGAAACTCAAAAGCACATGTAAAAGTTTGTCCACAAATCATGTTTAAAAGGTACCATGTTGAAATGATCATTGGGTCTGAATAACAGCAGTTTGTATCAGTTCTGACTACAGGAGAACACAGCTGGTTCTGATCCGACAGATGTATGCGGTTTGTGTCACATGATGTCATTCAGTTTTAAAGCTTCGGTTTGAATTTGTTTTGCTGTTCGTCTTCTGTGTGTTTAAATCACACACAGCATATTTCATGTCAGTTTTCGTGCCGCTCTGTTCTGTCTCGCTCTTGTGCTTTTTTTTGTTGTTTTTTGTCAGTTTTGTTTTGAAGTTGTGAAACAGGAAGATAAAGCCGTACTTGCGGTAAGTTTGGCAGGCAAGCGCTTTGAGTTTTAAACAGATGAGGCAGTAATTTAAAAACATACTTTGAAATCATAAACACATCTGTGTGTTTCCTTTCTCCGGATTTTTCAACACTCCGTGATTATAAAGCATATTTTTTACTTTTGATCACCGTTACGTAATCCGTTTATGACGGATTTAGTTCAGCCGAAAATTAAAAAAATGAATCTGTCAACGCTCGACCTCACGTCGTTCCAAATCTGTGTTCTGTTATTTATGAAAGAAACGAGAACAAAAGTGTAATAAAAATCTTTTTCTAGGAATAGCGATAAATTTTCAAGTCATACTTTGTGTGAGAGACATTTACGACTCGCTGAAAGTCTCTTTTAAAAAACGTTTTGCATCAAACAGAAATAGTATGACATCACGGGTCATCTTGCGTGTCATTGGTTCTCTCGTGTCAGGTGGGACAGGTAAATAATTACTGACAGGATTGATTTTTATGAATGAAACTTCAGATTGAAACAATCGTATGAAAAACTTGTTTCACGAAAGTTCATAGTCTCTCAGGTTTGAAATGACAGAGGGTGATGAAACGATGACAGATGAACCGTGTTAGAGATAAACAGAACAAAAACATCATCCTTAAATCTCTTGCACAGATGAATCACTCAACATGACCCACAGAAAACCAGTGATTTCCCAGTCAAACCATTCCAGTGTGTTCTGTGTGTGTGTGTTCTGTGTGCATTTTTAAAAATGAATCCTTTCATAATTGTGTTTGTGAAATTAATTAAAATGTAAACTTTGTGTTTTTCAACTCATTTCTTTCTCTGTTTTTCTTGACAGAAAAGCAAGAATCTTTTTTAGAGTCTAAATACCAGGTGAGACTTTTCTCTTTAATTTTGTTTAATAATAATAAACAAATGATGAGAGTGTGTGTGTGTTTAACAGTGTGTGTTTTTAACAGAATGTGTGTGTGTGTGTGTTCCAGCTGCTGTTGCGCTGCACTGCCGACTGCGACGGCTCATGTTATCATGCTAACGTTAAACTTCTGCTGGGAATTACAGCATCTCTGTACAGTCATTTATCTGTCGGTGGTTCTGATGAACATCAGCGCAGAGGCTCATCGCATGTCCCGGAAACAAACCTGTTCACTTTTGAAACTTTTTTTAACAATGTTTCTCTCCTCATCTCCTGACGTGACATTGATACGTTCTGGATTTTGTTCACGGACTTTGCGAACGTGTTTCAGAAAAGCCATTAATATATCGACTCGCTGAGTCTCACGCTGCAGATGTCAGTAGTGGACTGAAAATAACAAAGCAAATATGTAAATCGTCTCCTAATTCTAATGTACTGTCTTTTTTGGAAACATACTTTCATTGTATGAAAGCACTATACGAATATTACGCTTGATTTGCCTTTATGCACTAGTGTGAGTAACAGAGTACAGTAACAGAGTCTGGGTGCAATAACAGTAAAGTAACAGTAACTTTAGTACAGCTAACAGTACGGGTGGAGTAACAGGAATACAGTTACAGTAACAGAGGTGTACAGTAACAGGTGTACAGGTACAGTAACAGGAGTACAGTAATGTCTCTCTGAAGCGAGGACTTGACCGGCCGTCAAGGTTAGATGCTTTCTCTCACCTATTATATTTATTTTTATACTGCATTTAACAGCGTTCGTTTGTCTCGACACATTTGGTTTGTAAATTGTTGATAATCAGCATGTTTTCTGACAGATGAAAAGAGCCGCGGTAAACGTTTATCTGCCTCCTGCGTAATTCTGTACAGAACACAAGACATTCAGGTAAAGTGTGGTTTGCGATCACTTGTGTGTTGAATGTTTGTTGTATGACGGCTTGTTAACGCTAGCGTACGGATGATATTGTACACACTGTAAACGAATGGATGCTTATGTAAAGAGGGTAATAAATTCAGTAACGGCAGCACACCTTGTAACACTGTATATGGACAATAGTGTATTTTCATTTATATATATATATATATAATAATATATATGAAATTTGTATAGGATGCTGTTTAAATGCTGATATTTAAAGCGAATGTAACTGATCTATAGGCGATCGTGTGAGTGGCAATGTTTAATGTAAATGATGTACAGATGGTGACGTATGGGTGACGTATGGATTGTATAGGGATAATAACGCTATACTGTACTGCAGTTGTTTCTTCACAGGCAGGAACGGCCAATAACATCTTGCCTCAGGCAGAATTTATTGACCCGGTACCTGTTCTGATCCGGTGTATCAGTACCACAGTGTTAGAGTTCATTTCATTTCTTTTAAGGACATTATTGAGATCCAAAGATGATGAGGAGAGAGAGAAAACAACACAAATCTGGCTGTTGCATTTACAATATAGATTCTGTGACTCTGTAAATACATTCCAAACTCAAATAAAGGGTGAAAATAGAGAGAGAAGAAACTACATGTTGGTTTGGCTGTGATTGGTGGCTTTAAAGGTGAACGGAAGTGACGTCACAGGGGGTTGTGTATGTCAGTGTGACCAGCAGAGGGCAGAAAAATCACAGATTTGACTTTATACACTTTACTGAACATTTAAACGTTTATTACCACGTTGACCTTGTAACGTTATAAAAACACTCGGTCATTTATTTCGTGATAGAGGCTTAAAATCCCAGCAAATGAAACAAATTTGTCAATATTTCTATAATGCAGAAAGTTTATATAACTCATCAAACGGTGTACAGTTATATATTATATTTATAATGTATATCAGGCAAAAGTTACCAAAATGTTAAGCTATCAAAGCAAAGCAAAATATATGATATAACTGTATTTGTTATTATTCTCATTTGTGATGGTTTTACTAGTTTTAATTTTGATGCATGTTATTATTTTTATTATTCCATAATGTGAAAATGTGTTTTTTTAATAATTGTAGGTACATAAGCAGAAATGAAACGCGTGTGTGTGTGTGTGTGTGTGTGAGAGAGAGAGAGAGAGAGAGAGAGAGAAACAGTGTATAGAGGGGGAGTGTCTATAGAGAGAGAGAGAGTGTGTGTGTGTTTGTGTGTGTGTGTTGGCATGATTTGTTTGGTGATCAGAGCCAATAGAAATCTTGCAGGGTGATAAGATCCACATGCGGGTGACGGAGAGAAGCCAAAAACGAGAGTTCAAACAGAGAGAGAGAGAGAGAGAGAGAGAGAGATTTATAAAGCCACCTACAGAAATCTGCATCAAAGTCTCTGAGAAAGTCCCTCAGACAGGAAACAGAGTCCATCATAAACTCCAGCCTGGGTACCAGTGACACAGAACATCCACAGACGTTCTTCAGACTCGTCCTGAGGAACCGTCCATGGGCATCACCAGAGATTCCAGCCCACATCTGCTACACCTCTGACCGCAGCGGGAATACAAACGCCGAGGTGAGTTCAGAACCTGCACAAATGTTTCTCCTCTTTCAGAAGATCCTTCGGTCCAAACCAAACCATCTGAGGCGGCGTCGCTTTAGCAGAATCCTCTTATCATAAGAAAGTTTCTCAGTTCAGACGCCAGAGTTTCTCTGCATTTACCAACAAACATCACAAACTCTTCCTCACTCACACAACATCAGTTTGTAATTTTGAGAGCATTTTTGACAGTTTGTCAAGGTTTGCTTTGGACCGTATTTCCAGGATCTGATGTGTCTGTGGTTTCGTTGTGTTTATTTTGTGGAGTCTCTGGTTGTGTTGTGTGAGAGTGTGTTATCGGATTATTGAGGCTGGGCTGCGGTTTGGCGATTGCTCACCCTAGTACTGTTGGGTAAAGAGGATTTGTGTGCCGTATAATCAGAAGTTTTATTCTGTTTCTGATCAAACGTCCATCACACACAATGCGGTTATTACACAACCCACAATAACAATCACCAGAGACCCTTTAATATCACTTTCATTTGCTGGGACTCATGTTATCTTCATACAGTGACACACTCAGGGTTAGTTAGGATTAGTCAGGCTCATTGTGTTACTAGTTACTAGTGGTTTTTGTTGTTTTTGTGGTTGATGTTATTCATTTGTACAGCACTTTGAACACGTTTCAGGAATCATTTGTTGAGGAGCGTCACAGGAAAACGTTTGTTCAGATTTATGTTCTGTATGTCCTTCCCAGCTGAACATTTTAGGTTGTATGAACATTTTGTTAACATTTGTATTAGTTAACAAAAACTTGAAAAAGTTATTTTGGATATAAATGTGTATATAGGTTTTTTTTTTGCACTGTGCCGTGAACATTAGTAGAACATTCTTGTAACATTACATGTCATATATGTGTATATGTACATATATGTATGTATGTATGTGTGTGTGTGTGTGTATATGGGATATGTGTGTGTGTGTGTGTGTGTATATATATATATATATATGTNNNNAAAAGTTGTTAAAAAAAACTGTGAAAACAAATTGTTCTAGATTTAGTTAGTTGCTCTGTTTTCTGTGTTCAGTGTTAAAAACTAGTTCACTGTTCACTGCAGCCATATATCAGTTTGAGAAAATATATTTACAGAAAATGTGTAAATGTGAGAGAGATTAACCTGATGATGTTTTTGGGTTTTGCTCTCAGAATGTAAATGTATGCAGACAGAAACATTTCAGAGATCAGAGACAAACATTAAACTGCATCCGACGTCTGTAATGTTTCAAGATACAGCAGAAATCCAATCGCTGTATCATTAATGTGACATTTATTGTGCTAATAAACGACAGAAACCTAAACATGTCAGAGAATGGATTAACGTTATTCAAACGTTTGACAAACTCATGCGTTAAAACAAAAACTTGAGGAACGATACATCGCATTATTCCTGAAACTATTTGTACCATCTTAAATATTTCCCATAATTCTCAGCGTGGCGTGAGATTATGACAGGAACGTCAGTGAATCTCAGGTAAATCTCCCTCAGAGACGCCGAGATGATGTGAAACCAGCTGGAAGATATTAACTCCAATCATCTCACAACTGACATATGAGAATTATATGAGACTTATACGAGAATTAGGACTCAAAATCCTGACACGTCGTAAAAACGTGGCAGAAATTTGTGTGCAGAGCAAACGTTTCTTCTGAGGGTCGGTGAGGTTTCTGGTTTTCATGCGACGGCTTTGAGACGTCGTATCTCTGTTGATGTTGAACTGTGTCCTGGACTCCGTGTCTGTGTTTCGAGCTCAGAGGACAGATGTCTGTTTAACTCCAGCTAATCCTGATCCGAGTCTCTCTGCACTTCATCACAGCTGCGCTCCAGAGGAGAAACAAACTTCACATTTTTATTATTTTCCCTGTTTTGATGCCGTGTGAGATTTTTGTATTTAACAAAAATTCTTCGATGAACAATTAATATTTGTCTGCAAAATATGACATTCAAACTTCTGAAAGTCAGTGAACATTATTATCAATTCGATAAACCATTAAAACAAGCGTGTGACGATTCACAAACCTCACTGGAGCAAACATCTGTCAGAAACATGAGGGCCGAGTAAATCTCATGCCCTTCAGATACACACAGTCTATTTTAAGAGTCTATTTAACTTTGTGCGGTTCTAGTTTACACAGAGATAAACCACAAGGCACCTTCACAGAACGGATGGTGTAAATATCACACGTTACTCTGCAGAAAATCACACGTCAGTCACCCACAGTAAACGAACAGGACAAATGCATTAGAACAATAAAATAAGACTCATTAAAACATGAACGAATGGATCTGTGTTCACTAATCCTACAATGTGCATTTTAGAAATATTTGAAGAACTGCTTTTTGGAGTTGAACAATAACTATGAAATTCTTTAGTCATAGTTCAGTCTTCAGTTTAATGTAGAAAATCGTCAGTCGATTAAGTTTGAATCAATTGTTCTTTTGTGTCCTAAATGTTTTTGCTCTCACACACACACACACCACACACACACGCACACACACCTCAGCTGGTGGTAATTATGTGTGTTTGAGGTGACAGGAGTGTACCGAGTCTCCGCCGCGGGCGACCTGAGTGCTCTCGTATTTTGAATGAACATTTAAACACTTCACTGCCGTTTCAAAGCAAATAAAAGTGAAGCTTCGCCGCGTTCATTAAAACCCGACCGTGACGGTCTGAAAACACGTCCTTCACACGCGTGTGACTTTCACAAGCATCTTATCAACTTACTGAAAAACGTTACACAGCTTTTGTGGTAAAAAATAAGATTGTTTTGGGATTTTTTTTTTATTCTTTTTCTGAGACAGGAAATGCTTTGCTAACAGGGAACATAAGTCAAGCGCTGGCTAACGTTTTCTCAAACTATATTGTTAATAATCTTAATACAATGTGTAAAAACTGGACATGTTTCTAAACTTTTAAAGTAAGATTTTTAATGTTTCTGCTACTTAAGGTTAGGAAACGTTTTTACCTTCTTAGGAAAGGTTCTTACAACCTAAAATCTTTAGCTGTGTAGCAACTAAAAACAGGAAACTGTCTTAAACTCTCAGATCTAAAGTCACCAAAGCAAAAGTTCAGGAGACAGACTTCTATAAACACTCACTGGTCTCTCTTGCAACAACACGGAGAAATATGAAGGCGTCTGACAACTTTGTCTCCCTGAGACGTGAATGAGATTTATGGTACGTCTCACGAGACATTTATCATCCAACAGCGAATCAACAACTACAATCTTCACACAACGTTAACGGCTGGCGTGGATCACGAGAGTCGGTACCATCAAGTTTAGAAGGACGAATCGAAAGGTTCTCCAAGCTGGAGTTTAATCAATAACAGTGAGCGCGAGTTTAACCTTTCCGCTCTGTGAAATTTAATTGAGGAGCTTTGATTGTTTCATGAAAAAGAGGCGCTTTGTAAACATTTCTTACACAAGAATGAATCAGCCGCATTAGTTTCTCCTTCCGGGGACGAAACATCTGTGCTAAAGATGTGCACAATGATTGACAGGTGGATTTCTGCGGTGCCAGAGCCCAGATCGTCTCCCTGTCTGCAGATAAAGAGAAAATTCATCTGTGGTGGTTCAAACCGGGCCTTTATCACCCCAAAAACAAGAATCCTTAAAATATTGTTGATCAAACAGCAGAGAAAATCATCACAGAATTTCATCCAAACTCACAACATCAGAACAAACACAGTCTGTAAATTTGTGATCTTTAGCAAACTGCTTAAATTCAGTCAATTTCAGGAACTAAAGCAAATATCAGTCTGAGTGCAGAACAAAAACTTACTGATTTTTTTTTTTAAAGACTTAGCAGTGTGTGTGTGTGTTGATGTTAGAGGTCTGAGGATTATACTGTTAGAT
Organism: Yasuhikotakia modesta; assembly: GCA_036877545.1. NCBI lineage: Eukaryota > Metazoa > Chordata > Actinopteri > Cypriniformes > Botiidae > Yasuhikotakia > Yasuhikotakia modesta. The sequence continues at coordinate 17,981 of JBAJNP010002173.1, forward strand.
TTGTGTAGCTTTACTAGAAGGTTAAAGCTAGAATTGGCACTAGGTTATGGTTTGGATTAACATCATGCTAACATAACCACAGAACTGACATGTGATCGGTGCTTTAAGATAATGAATAAATGTATGATTATTATTTCTGACCGTCTGTCTGTCTTTCAGGATGAGCTGCAAAATCACCCTCTGTCTGTTGTTCGCCGGCGCGCTGTGTGTCGTCTCTGACGCCCGGAAGAGTCGCCCGCAGGGTTCGATTCCCTCGCCTTTCAAAACCAACTCCAACACCTCAGAGCGTCGCGCCCGCAAGCAGGAAGTCCTCGCGTCCAGCCAGGAGGCCCTGGTTGTCACCGAGAGGAAGTACTTAAAGAGCGACTGGTGCAAGACGCAACCCCTGCGGCAGACGGTCAGTCAGGAGGGCTGCAAGAGTCGGACCGTCATCAACCGCTTCTGCTACGGCCAGTGCAACTCCTTCTACATCCCTCGACACGTCAAGAAAGAGCAGGAGTCGTTTCAGTCCTGCGCCTTCTGCAGGCCGCATCGCTTCACCACGCTGACCGTGGAGCTGGACTGTCCGGACCTGCAGCCGCCGCTGCGCTACCGCAGGATTCAGCGCGTCAAACAGTGTCGCTGCATGTCGGTGAGCGTGGCGGAGTCGGGGAAACAGTGAGAGACTCGCGACGGCCGCGATACTGTCGACACTGGCTGCTATTTTAGAGGCTGCAGGACTGCACGGCTTCTACAGAGAGAATTAACAATTCGATTAAACCCCCACGAGTTTTACACGTGACCCCAGCGCAGCGTCTGGAAAGCGGCTGCGTCGCAGCAGTTCCTGCGCTGCCCATCTGCATGCGGTCTTCATGAACAGACCCCCACGTCGAATGACTCTGATACAACGAGGTCCGAACCAGCTGCTGTTGTTGCCTGTTTAACGTTAAACGATAGTTACTGAAATCTAACATGTATAACTAGAATGAACATAGAGATTCTATAGGATTATGGTACATTAATGTATATATCTAGAGAAGAACTGAAATCTATATTAAAACTATTTCACATACAGCTTCGTTTTCTAGTTTCAAGTGTGAAAAACAATAAAGTGTAAACCAGCGTTTCATAGACTTTCCCCAAACTGTTTAAAAACCTCAACAGACTGATGGGTAAAGAGACACTTTATCTTTACAATGTAGTTAAAGAGAAGCTGGTTTTAACTAAGGTTAACTAGTTGTTGAGTCTTCAAGCCCTGATGCAGGAACAAAACATCAGTTTATACAGCTGACATCAAAAGCTAAAGTTGCATTTCTGAAACTGTGTACATATTTTCAAACTGTTTTAGCAAATGTTTGGACATTTGAACCGGACGACGGTCTCAAAACGCTGAAACAACGTTCATTCGTCTGACCGATACATCAAGCGCCAACGTGTGAAACTGACAGATTCCTCTGCGCCATTAAAAACAAAGTCTGATGTCATTAAATGTTGATTTTGTGGCGACTGAAGTAAACCTCCAATCACATGAAACCAAATAAAATGTCTGAATTTATTAATCCCTTTATTTTACATAAATTACACTTCTCAAAACGATGAAACATACAAACAGTTATTGCACATGAAAGCCAGATGCCATCGGACCATCCAACTGCTCGACACAGACATGCTAAAAACCAGCGAGATGCTACAGAAAGATGTTAATATCGTTTTCATTAATCGGAAAATTAATGATCATTTTTAAATACAATACTTTGTGTTGACGCAGCGGAACGAAGAAAAAACAGGAATTATTTACAATCTGGGTGACATTAATGACAAACCCCGACCCCACAGACTCGCACGCTCACGTCACTGAGAGAGAGAGACTAGCTGTTTGTTCTGTATCTCACTGTACATTCCTAAGTGTCTCTTTTAGGTCCTGTAGTGTGCTTTGAAGATGTTTAGGTAAGCAGGGGTACACGATAAGATGCGGCTGCAGAAACTGACACTCATTTAAAAGCCTGTGACAAAAACCATGTCCTTAAAAACAATACCAGCTCACCGTTTCTCCTTTTTTCCTCATCGATTAAAAACAAAAGGCGTTTTTTTTCCACAATATTGCTTGAAGACCTCCGGTGAACTTCCAGTTGTTGTGTTGCGGTGTGAAGTTTGTGTTCAGTTTTAACACTGATGTTGGCTCTGACACATCACATCAGAGAACAAAAATCACTGTAATGAAATGAATACTGAAGATGTGTGTTCGTCTGAGGAGTGTGTGTGTGTGTGTGTGTGTGTGTGTGTGTGTGATCGTCTCAGGAGTGTGTGTGTTTGTGTGGCACTCTTTACAATAGAGAGCCTTTTAAAAGTCAACAAGAGCTCAAGATTATTCGACCGCGGTCCACAGACTCCTCAGATCTTCATGCCCAGCTTTGCTTTCTGAGAGAGACACAAACCAGACACAGCAATTTAAATAAACACACGCAACAAAAACACAGAGATGGAGTTTAATAAAAGTGAAACTTACGATTCCTGAAGCGTGTTTGGGTTTGATACTGTATGTGGCTTTTTCCTTCACCTGCCTGAAACACTCTTCTGCCGCCTTGAGCCTGAACACACACACAGTTAGTAAAACTGGTGTCAATAACACCAAACAGCCCCTCATATACACAACACAACAGCCCTGATGCCACAAAGTCTCCAAGCCTAAACTGTCCAAATTTCCATCTAAACTTTAACCTGGTTAACCTGCGCGGTCTGAAGTTATTACTTCCTCTGATCTCCCCGTCTCATGCGCCGGCGATTGGGAAGAGGAAGCGGACAGGCAGGTTTGTTTACCCACAATTCTGTGCAGTCAGTCCTGCTCCTCTGTCAGGGGTCGTGTGTGAACAGAGGCCAGAGTTTTACTTCCTCTAACCAGTCAATGAAACCGAAGAACCATAATTGGCCACTTTTGGGTGGAGGGGAGTCACAGAAATAACTAGTGAATGAGCGACACAAACCTTTAAGTTACAGACAGACAGACAGACGGATGGACAGAGATGAGTTGAGATAGACGCAGCGTTGAAGCCACTCAAGGACAAATTCTGCAAGAGCAAAATGTGCGTTTTGCTCCGATTCTCCAACAAGAGCTACAATCATAAACAATTAGCTAAAAATGATCCACCAAACAAAATCAGCCAGGAAACTACTAAACAAACAAAGACGCAAAAATAACCGAATTCAACGTCACACGACACCAGAGAAGAGATTTAGGCAAACAGCACTTGTGACCTTCAAGCACTGAAGCTCATAAAACAAGACAGATTCTGCGTTGCTCTGAGGTGACGGATCGTAACTCCATCACGCCGGCGTCACGTCTGCGCAGCGCAACTCAAGTGGAACGCAAACAGATCACCGGCGGTGATGAATTTGGCCGTTAAGAGCGCTGCGTGTCCCGGCCGTGTGGGTATTTGAAATGTTTACAGCAGAGAGAATTATGGGCCGTGGGTAAAAGGCAGCGGGAGAGAGCGAAATAACATCGGTAGCTGCAGAGGAACATAAAAACAAGCCACCGTTCAACACAAGATCTCTGTATCTGCTGAGGAGAGAAAGTCTGTCTGTCACAGCGCTGGGAGGGGGGGAGATCCGGACCGGTTGAGAGCAGAACTTCTGTCTTCAGCTCTAAATATGGTGCTGTTTCAGAACAAGGTCGTGGACCGCTTCACAAACTCCTCTCTGATGGAGCGAGAGATGCGCTCCGGGCCGGAGACACGGTTCCTGCCGCACAGAAGACAGAGAACCACCTAGACTTATAATGAGACGCGACGAGCGCGTTCTTGTAACGCAGACAGGAACATTTTCCAAGACGCTTTCCAAAGGCAGGACGGCGTGTCCCTCACAGACAAATGAAACACAGAACGCAGGTTCAGCGAAAACACTCATCCGACTCAGAAACTATGATTACAGAAATGCATCTTCAACATTTTGTATGAAGAGAAAAAAGACTTGAAACGCACTTCATTTGATGCTGCCTGGCAACAGCTCTGGTTAGTTTTACTGTACTGAAATGTCAGGGGTTCGTGTTAAAGGCTTTACACTCGATCATCACAGCTTTTATTGCAAATGTCTGCTTTAATTTACCCCCATAAAACCACCTCAGGTGTTTGGTGGGTTAAAATCTATCAGAAGGGAACTAGAAACATCCCACATTATGTTCATTCATGGAAAAACCCTTCAGTTATGGGTTCTTAAAAGAACCGGTTCTTTCTTACATGTATAATCAGCAGAACCTTTATCCTCTACAAAGAAACTTTAAACAGAAAGATTTTGCAGATTAAAACGTTATTCAATGGCATTATTATTTTATACAGCCAGTTCTAGGACAGACAGAGAGAGACAGACAGACAGAGAGAGAGAGAGAGAGAGAGAGAGAGAGACCCAGACAGACAGAGACAGAAAGAAAAAGAGAAACAGACAGAAAGAGAGAGAGACAGAGAGGCAAATACACACACACAGATAGAAAGAGAGAGAAAGACAGACAGAGACACACACAGACAGATAGAGAGACACACATAGACAGATAGAGAGAAAGAAAGAGAGAGATAGAGAGAGATAGAGTTTGTTGAATTGCACTCCATCACATCACTGAACAACTGCCACCTGCACACAGAACAAAACTCAGTGTTTAACTTCTTACTCTGATAACATGAAGCTGTAATTGAAACATTAAAACAGCCATTAAATAAATATTAACCGCTACTGCTGCAGGTCAGATTCAGTCAGACAGAGACGAGGCTCACCAAACAAACGGACGCAGAGACGGACCATCTGCCTCGTCCCCGAACAAACACAGAAAGACAAGAAGACAACAGAGAGGCCGGCGGGCCACAAACTCCCCTCTGCATCAGACTGATCTGTCTCCATGGCTCCACAAGGGCCATCAGGCCGAGAACAGCCCCCCTTCTGTCCTGCGTACAAACCGCCAGCATTCATGACAAATTGGGGCCGAGTGACAGAGACAGAACCTCTCTGGGCTTTTAGGTGCCATTGGTGGAGAAAGACAAACACTTTAGCAGCAGATTGTCTGATTAGAGGGCAGCGCATGTCACAGGAAACAACACAAGACTCTGGCGTCCCTCGCTGGGAACTAATCTCACAGATGCCACGAGAAACGCCGCAGCCCGGGAGCCAAAAGTGTCGTGTCTCTTCTCAGATAAAGACTGTCTGTGTGGAATAAAGACGCTCTTATCACCACAGGTCTGAATGTTGTGAAAGAGGCGTCTCACCGCTCACAAATGCGCTCGACTCGCCTGTGTCCCCTTTTAAAACAGACAAAAAGAGACGTTTTTGTCTCGAGTTGGAGCGACACAAGTCTCTGCATCTGGTCGGGCAGAGGCGCTCGATTCGATCCAGGGTTCAATTATGTTTTGAATTATGTGCCGCATATTGAATTTCATGCCCTGGCAGCCGATCGCTGCGCGTTAACCTCGCCAGCCCGGCGTTTCAGCGAGGACAGGCCAGACGCTTGATGGGTCGGAATTGCCTGAAATTGCTTACAAATTAGGGAGCAAAATTCTCTATTCGCATGCCGTTCCCACGTGCCCTAATGTTTGGGGCGAGGAGGGGCGGCGGGGAGAAAAGGAAATATAATTTGCCATCATTTTCCTCGGCGGAGTCGAGTGCTCGACCGCTCGGACCCCCACAACTAAAAGCCCCTAATCTGCATCTGAGAGGCGACCGGCGCTTCAGAAAAACAGAGAGGCAAGTGGACCGTTTCGGGAGAGATGCAGAGATACGCCGGCCGGTCGCTGGCGTTTCCTCATGAATAATGCAGGAGAGACGAAGAGCAGGCGGTTGTCTTCGAGATTCGGCTAAAGGGGCTAATTTGTATTTGTTTACGTTGGCCGTTATCGTAAAACTCATCAGACCAGTGAAAACCGCTCGGTCTTCTTTTCATTACTGGGGTTAAAAAAACAGACAGGGTTCATCACAAACACTCTACTTTTGAGTGAATCTTAATGTGGCAGATATAATCTAATATTAAACACATGGCACAAGTTATGGGAGACTTGTGCTTTTGTGGAGCCGCTTTCATTCGCAGAAATTCGCCTCAATTGATGTACGTTCATTCGAAACAAATGACTCTGGGGGGGGGGTTGTCTGATCTAAGATTTTACTGTAACTTTGACGTACATCATTCATAATTTTTACGGCCGTACTGTCATGCTGGAGACGTAATATGAAACAGAACGAGACAGAATTACCCAACGCATCGGTTTTTCATAGCCACCAACTCTTAAAACGGGAGACTTTTCCTATTTGTCACCAAACTGAAAATCAAATACAGTCAAACTGACGATCGGACACGACCGATAAAATGATAAAACATTATTTTAAACTCATCGCTGTGAATCCGGTTACGCAGACTGTGTTTAACACTAATCTGTCGTGTAATCGCTCATTATCAATCTGCATTTAAACAAACAAAAAATACAGGTTGCAGATGACATCAGAGCTGAGAACAGGACCTGAAGGAAACCCACACAGCGAGCCAGGCGTCTAAACTCTTTGATTTCTGCACAGGACATTAAAATGATCACACATTTAGTCCGGAGAGAAACACACGGCGGCTGAGACAGCCGGGCGGAAGATTCATTCGCGTGGAGGGGCGGCTAATTCGAGGAATGCCGTCCGCTGCACTTTTCCGCGTCAGAACAAAGCTCTGCTCATCACTCAGTCCGCGCGGAGGCAAGGTGTAACACATCTGACCCCGGAGGAAACGCAGTATTTTCCCGGCGCTCCTGACAGATAGTGCTTCTCCCTACCAGACTGAAATATGCTTCTCGCCCGGTGGAGAGCAACACGGACGCTTCCCATGATGCACCTGTGAACAACAGACGTTTCAGGTATTTGAAGCGAAGCCACATTAAATCACAAAGGCGCCAAAAGTTCTCACAGACGGCAGGCGTACCTAAAACACACCCCACCCGCCCCTAGCCCCCCTTAACCTCCTGCCGGCGAGTCTTTTCCTGTTAAGAAAACAGTGAAAGGCTGTTTTCAAAACATTTAAAGAGCAAATTCTGACAGGAAGCTTTTAATTGAAGTACTTAATAAATCAGTGGCTACAAATAGACTGAGAAAGGCCTCGGGGCTCATCCAGCGTCAGGCGTAAGAGGGACGTCTCGCATTCCTGAGAGATTACAGCCGAGCGCCGGTCTTGATCCTGGACTAAACAAGTCCAATTTTGTAGAGAAAGGAGGTAAAAAGTGTTTGTTGACACAGTTCTTTTGTTTGATCCAAATATATTTAACTACTCGGAGAAAAACACACGTACCTCTCTTGCAAAATGACTCGGTTCTCCTTTTTCCAAGCGTCTTTGAAATCGGTGGAGAACTCGTGCCAAACTGAGAAGAAGGTGTTTGGAGAAACCTCCTTTTCTCCGCTCTTAGCCTTCACAGAGAAAAACACACACAACTCCAGAAACCTGGAGGAACGAAAACAAGACAATGAGGTTTTTTTACAATATCTTATTCTACATTAAAGATTTGTTTTGCTATTTATGCAAGATCAAGTCAATTTAAACCTTCAGACCTTTTTATTTTGTAGAACACAAAAGATGATATTTTGAAAAATGTATCCGTGTTTTTTTGGACCAATGGATGCCAGTGTTAAAATATCATCTTTGGTGTCCCTCAAAAGCAACAAGTCAAACATGTTTGGAGTAACACAAATAAATAAAAAAACACATATTTTTATGTGAACTATCGCTTCAGAAACACAGATGTTTCTTCAGAAATGTTTCAGGGTTTTGACAGATAAACTGCTCCGGTGAGGACTTACATTTTATGAGTATCACTGAGGTTCATCTCTTCAGACTCCAGCTCTGTTTTAGCTGCAAAATAAATGTAAAATCTCCTTTAAACTCATGATTTGTGACTCCACATTAAAATTATTTACAGATATAAAACAGTTCTGACCAGATAAACTGTGTAAATGTGCCTCAGACAGCAACATACACACTTTGAAACATGTTAAAACTTAATGAACTGAAAGAATGAAAGAACTGGGACACTCAATGAAAGAGAGAGAGAGAGAGAGAGAGAGAGAGAGAGAGGCTTCCTCAGAAGCGTAAGGTCATCAGGGGTCGCTGCTCAAGGTGCTCTTTGACAAATTGAGGCCGGCAGTAGTTAAGAGTTCAACACCATGAAGCTCCAATAACCCCAGCTGTCTGTCAGGAGAACTGACTGTCTGTCTGTGTGTGTGTATCTGTGTGTTTGTCTGTCTGTCTGTCTGTGTATCTGTGTGTTTGTCTGTCTGTCTGTCAGGAGAACTGACTGTCTGTGTGTCTGTCTGTATGTGTGTGTGTGTGTATGTGTGTGAGCTTGTGTGTATGTGTGTGTGTTTGAGTGTGTGTGTGTATGTGTGTGAGCTTGTGTGTATGTGTGTGTGAGCGTGTGTGTATGTGTGTGTGAGCATGTGTGTATGTGTGTGTGTTTGAGTGTGTGAGCGTGTGTGTATGTGTGTGTGTTTGAGTGTGTGTGAGCGTGTGTGTTTGAGTGTGTGTGTGATATCATAAATTAGACCATGTATAAATCTTTATGGCTGGAGGTCCGTGTGTAAAATACACAGAATAATAAATAATTCTACGTGCAGTTCTGTAAACTCGATGTGTTAATGTTTTGAGTGTCCGGTTGAGTCTCCGTCCTCTCTGTGGTGTTTCACAATCATTCAGTAAATCTGTTACCCCACAAGAACCGTTCACATGCTAATCACAATCAGGCCCCTAATTTTCAGTCCAGAAATGGCCGTGAGGTGAGGCGATTCTCAGGAGACGCAGGAACTCTCTTTCTCCGCTGATGGGAAGAATTTGAGGAATTCCCAGTTTAATTGACACCAGCCAACCTTTAGTGATTCCAACATAACCATATACCCCCCCACACACAACACACTCACACACACTCACACTCAAACACACACTCACACACACACACACACACACTCAAACACACTCACACACACACACTCACACTCAAACACACTCACACACACACACTCACACTCAAACACACACTCACACACACACTCAAACACACACACACACACTCAAACACACACACACTCATGTTACTTTGCATGTAGACAAACCTCAGCTTACAGAGGAAACCTCGATTCAAATAAGTTTTGTGGACCATCTCGGCTCACCTTCACTCACAAACGTCTCCATCTTGTCTTTGAAGGGCTGCAGGTGAAGTTCTGCGGTGGAGGAACAAACCTTCTGCACCTCTGCAGTGCATGCTGGGAAACGAGACGTTTACGTTAAAGACACGCCACCAACGAACCCCAATTATCATTAATATCAAGTTACTTCATATATGAATTATTTAGGGGGTCATTTTAATGTTGCCAACTGATCTCAAAACCATATGCTAGTTTTCTCCTGACCTTTGTCCAGAAGGTCAGAGAGCGGTTTAGAATTCAAGTTATTGATCTAAAACGCCAAGACATCTGCAAATACGATCAGGAGACAGACGCGCTCAACGCTGGAGAAACGTCTGAGGCGGTTTTATCAACATCAATCACAGGCAGTTGTGCTCAAACCGAGAGCGTTAAAGAGAAACAACAAAAATAACTGCAGTCTGTAAAAACATCGTCTCAGAGGAACATTAAAGTTAAAGCGGTACATAAACTTGTACTAAACTTGGACTTTTTTGCTTGATAAATGGCTGTCAAGGGATCATTTTCCAATAATGCTATGTCACAGCTAACAGGAAACGTTCCCTCAAAGCTATCAAAACGTTTTTGCAGCAACGTTAGTAATATCAAAAACGTGAAGTAGTTAGTGGAGAACTTTAAAGTTTTATAACTTATAACATTAACATCTATAAAAAAGCTAAACGTTCCTACAACTTTTAGATTAACATGTTTTGGAAACGTTCTAACAACCTATAATTGTATCTGGGAAAAAAACACACCATCAACACACTTCAGAACCACGAGGCTTTTTTCCTTCAAAGTGCCAAATTGTTCAAAGAAAAAACGGGCAGAATAAATTCAGGATTAGAAGAATCCGAAACATTAACCTGTTAACCTCGGAGATTAACGGGGGCAGAAGTGAGCGAACAGACATCCGTTCCCGAAACAATCTTTCATTCTCGGCTAAAACACGCAGCAATTAGTCCAATTAGACAGAGCGCAGCGGTCGGCTGAAGAGCGCTTGAAAGCAGAGAGCGTTTCCTCACGGCCGACGGTTCACGACTGGTTGAGGAAATAAAACGTGGTTCTTCCTGAGGCCAGACGCACTGTACCAGTCTGATTACCCCATTAATTACACCAGTACGAACATCAGAGCCCCAGTTACTGACAAACATTCATCAACTGATATCAGCCTCATTTCTCAAGGGTTTGTTAAATGTTTGTTTTACCCTCAAACGATTGGATCATTTTAACCATTCTTGTGTCAAGAGTTATTGTAAAGCTTTAAAATAATAACAGCTTCTATAAAACTCACAGCCGCGGTGTGGCTTGCTGTCAGGAGGTTCCTTGTGTGGTTGTTGCTAAGGTGTTGCTGGAGTATTTCGTGTGCTTTTTCACTAACTTCAAACGGGTGAAAACAGCCCATCGACACGTCTTTGACATTTTACAAGTTGAATTTATGCATTTGTTCATTTCTTAACTAAATAACAGCTCCAATAAATCTGGACTTAAACGGATTCTGGGCTCAGAAATCTCTGGCGTCGTGCTTAAAGTGGAAACGTAGCGGTTTGTTCATCTCTGCCTCATTACAAACAACTCACTTCTGTCTTGCGTGTTCGCAGGAATGTTTCTGCAGGTCAGAGGTCGACTGTCAGCTTCATAACCTCATGACGAACTGAAAACAGCCAATCAGAGCGAAATCAGCAGGACCAATTAGAGCAGCTTGTGCGTTTCCTGAAGCGATCGGCCGATTGGACGCTCAGACGCGCGGCGCGGCGTGATTGATTGAGAGCACGAAGGGAAGTCGGGTTAAAAATCTTTAAATAGAAATAATGAGGTAAAATATAAAAGATGTGAAAAAAGAAAGCAAATACATTTCCAGGCACATTCGAGGGTGACCTCAGGAAATGACTGCATGTTTTAACACACATCTAACTGCATTTAGCTGCTCACAACGAGGCAAAACTCAGCAGTTTACCTCAAGTTTACCTCACTCACTTATAGTTCAAATGACAGCAGATAATAAAATGAGCTTCCTGAAGCACAAAATACACTTTATACCTCCAGTCTGCATGAACCTTTGAGGACTCGTGGATTTTTACCTCGCAGATCTTTTCTGAGTTTCAGCAGTTCTTTAGTCAGATCCTCAAACTTCATCTGAGATGCCTGGAACAGATCGTGAGGCTCCGGAAGAGGAAACACACACGTCTCCCTGCCGGCGTCCTGAACACACACACACACACACACAATGTAAAATATTGTGTCTCATAAAACTTGTGGATTTGTGGATTTGTGTATTATATTTTTCCAGTATGTTGTAAAGAAATCTCACCTCATCAAAGTGTCTCAGATAATAAGACACAATATAAGACAGCAAACTTTTACTGTTGTCCTAAAAACAGACACAACAAAATCTGATTCATAATTCAAACAACCAAAAGTTGTGTGTGTGTTTGTTATGTGAGGTGTGTGTGTCTTAGGTGTGTATGTGTCTTAGGTGTGTGTGACGCGTGTCTTACGCTGCTCTTCACATCCTTCAGTTTGGGAAGTATCTCCAGCGTGAATCCGTCAGCCTGACCTCTGGTGCGGTTCCCTCCATTCATGAAATTCCCGAAAGCCAAAACTAAACCCAGAACCTGGTGAACTCCAGACGCACTCTGAAGAGTCTGAGAGAACATTCCAGAACCTGGACTTAGACCCGTGTGTGTTTGTGTCTGTGTGTGTGTGTGTGACTGAGAGTGTGTGTGGGTTTCTGCTTGTGACGTGCACAGATCAAAGTGTGTGCGTTTGCGAGCGGCGACCTTGCAGACTCTCTGGAGGATCTGGAGTTTGCGCTGAACAGACGCGATACATTCCGAGAACGTCGACTGAAAGAGAATACAGAAGACCCGTCCGGAAAAATCAGGAATCTCAGAGAGTTGATGGAGAAACCTGGAAAAATTAAAACATCTCAAATTATAGCTCACAGTGAAAACATCATCAGAAACTTGTGTGTGAAGTATATGTGTGAATAAACGTGTGTGAAGTGTGAGGTGCGTGTGTGGTGCGTATGTGTGTGTAAGTGTTTGTTTTGTGTGCGAGTCTCACTGTTCAGGTTTGTCCAGTGGTTTGCTGCTCTCTTTGTCTTTTGAGTTCTTGATGTGTTTGTCTATTTTCTCCAGCTCATCTTGTTGTGCTCTCTGTAAACACAACAGCAGCTCAACATCATGTCATGCAACACAGATTAACAGCTGACAGTTCCTCTTACTGCAGCCGTTCCTCAGAACAACAAAAATTCCTTCCTACAGAATTCATCTGTGTTTTTGTTTCAGATGCGCTGTTGTTTGAGCGAACGGTTTTGTGTCGCAGACGGCTCCATTATTGTGGCATCAGTCATGTTAGATGTTCTCGCTCTTTAACATCACAAAACAAATCAACTGCGTCCCACTGGCCAGGATTCGCTGCGATGTGGCTTTGATTTTGCTCTGTACTTCCTCCAACCACCGCTAATAATAATGCGGCTAAACGCAAGGAACAACGGCGCGCATACTTGTGCAAAACACGCCGGATTGCGAGCGCCTCTGATTGTCTTTCGTCTCGCAGTAATCGGTCATTAGCAAACCCAGAGTCCAATAAAAGCAGCATACAGACACACAGTCTCAAAGGCTTCCTCACAACACACATCAGTGTAACGCCGACTGTGTTTTAGGGGGGCAAATTATGGAAAATGTGGTTCTGTTAAAACGTGTCAAACTCGACAGACACACAGGTCCCGCTAACAGAAGCGTCCCCGCTAACACGGAACGTTCCCAGAACGACGGCTAACGTTCCCTGAAACGTTTTCTCAAAGTTTTTAAAAAAGGTACCGTTAGTATAAGGTTTCTGTAATATGACAGATTTGAACGAAGCGTTTCTAAGCAGTATTAGCAACATTTAAAAAACATCACAAAATGTTTAAATAACGTTCTTAAAGCAATAAGTCTGGGAAGAGACTTGGGAGTTGAGATCCTCCCCCTAGCGACCGGCCAGAACACCCTAGCGACCACAGAGCACCGACTCCACCAGCCTGCAAGGTTGTGTCAGTAACTCGCCAAACAGACGCCCGAGTTTCCCTGCGAGCAGAAGTTCAGAATAAATACCTTCATAAACATTCGGGCCGACATCAAACAGGCCAGAAACACACAGCCGAGTGCTTTAAGATCAAAGGAGGAGAACGGCTTTCTCTTCGACAAAAGAGCAAGAAAGAAACAAACAGTTTGGTTTAGCGGAACGGGGCGCACGGCGACAGGCGCGTACAGTTCAGGCGTGAACATAAACTCTGGAGCAGCGCTCGACTCCATTAGGCATCATCACGAGATCAATCACGGGTCTCTGTTAGCTTCCCATACACACCACGACTTCAAACGCGGTGATTAGCCGAGTGCCGCCTCAGCGCGGCCGTGCTCTGCATCCCATTTACTGCGTTTTTAAGTGTAAATACTTTTAATACGAAGCAGCTTTCAGAGCGCTGGAACCTTGGGCTGCGAGCGCCTTTAAACACAAACTCAAAGGCAGATATGAAAAGACAATATACAGATACGACAGCGAGCGGCTCGCTGGCGTGAGACCACGGGTTTGATGTATACAAAACTCACATCTGCACACGCTGCAGACCGGCGCTTATAAAACGTTAGCGCCATCATTAACTGAATTAGACGAGAAACGCCGCCTCTGAAAACGCAGCGTTTCTGTTTTTGTCATCAGGTCTGGATTTCATAATTATGATGAATCCGAACGGATCGACTGTCACGGCACTAAATTTAAGTTTGGACAGGAAAGGGGAAAGCAAAAATATACACAGCTCGTCGCTCGAAGCGATTACGTGAGGCAAATGTTTATGATGACACAAGCTTTTAAACTGCTGCGGTGTCAGACGCGAGCGCGAGCAGTTTGGCTCAGTGCATTAAAACAAACACAAACCCCAAAGATATTTATAGCAAAACTTCAGCTCTTAAAAAAAATGCATTTTTGCTTTGTGTATCGGAAGAGTTGAATAAAACACTTCACACAACAGGGACGATGTCTTTCTGTAGAACTAGCTTGCACAATTTTGGATATGATCGCTTTAACTTTGCAGAAAAGTTATGAATCGTTGTTCTTACGTTCTCGTAGAGCGCCTGCAATGTCTCCAGGTCCACCACCGTGTTGTCCAGGTTGAGGATAGCTGGAGAGACAGGTGAGAAACATCTTGAGATGGTTAAACTCAAATCAGGAACATACAGCAGGTCTCACACACGTGAGACGTATACACGTAATATCCAACCAATGAATCTTCTGATAAAACCGCTGGCCTTTCAAAACCATCTAAAACACTCTGTCAGACTAACAAATGTGGGTCATTTTAAGCTAAAACTTTATACAGATCAAAACGGTGTGTGTGCGGTGTGTGAATGATAAAAGAGAAATATTGAGATAAAAGGGAGACAAATTGAGACTCCAGTTGTGAGACTGAGTGAAGGTTGTGTCATGACATCACAGCCCGGTTTCTCGGCTGAGGATTCTGGTCCGTTGACTCCAGCAACGTCTTCTTCCCACCCAGCGTTTAAAGCCGCTGTAATCCCCGCGGTGAGCGTCAGAACAGACGGATTATTGCACCTTTGAAAATAACTTAAGCAACTTAAGACGGCGCGGTGTCTCCTGACCTCTGACCCGCAGGTCAATGTCTGCGCCGGACCAAACGCTGCACTGAAAACTAGGACAGCAGATTAAAAACTAGGATGGAACAAAAATTTGGGGAAAACCAACCAGGCAATAACAATAATAATAACACAGAGTGTATGTATGTGCAGGACCCACACACATGATGTCATCGCAGGTCTGCCTTCGATTACTGAACGCATTAACACTGAACACATTAACTGAACGTTTAAGCGTCACACAGGGGGAGGGCAGATTCCTCTGAAATGTCTCACTGAATGTTTAACAAAGACTCGGATAATCTCATGACAGGAACTCAAGGCATGCGCAAACACAAACACTTTGATTAGATGAAAATCAAGTTTTGCGGTGGCAAAAAACGTCGGACATTCCGACAACATTCCCGACAGCAAACGGCGTATGTCGCATTATAAACATCCTAACAGTTCGTTCCGTTTCAACTCAACTCATCTTACAACCCTCAAATTACACTCACTTTTAACTCTGTACATGTTAAGGGCACTTGATAGTCTGACTCATCTGTTAAACTGGCTCGTGTTTAAACCCAAACACAGAAGTCGCCAAACGCTGTTCATTCAACACACATGATTGACACGGACATTAAACTTATTCACACCTGCTGGAGACAAATCCAACATTTACAGACATTTACAGACACAAGTTCACAGAGCAAAATAACACACACACGAGACATAAACACACACGAGACACACAACATGCAACACCACAAACAAACAAACACACACACACAAGACACAAAATACAAATGACAAACAACAATCACACTTTCACACACAATTTAAAAAAGTAAATCGTGTGTGAGAGCGAGAGACACAGAGACAGAAAGAGAGAGAGAAACGCTGCGATATGATCTTCTGGATCAGAACTGGCGGTGACCCGCAGGCTATCAGAACATCAGGAAACACACTCACTGCCACCCAGAGAATACCAGACGGGTTCACGACTCACGGACCACGTCAACAGCCCTCTCATGCCAGCCAGGAAACAAACAGGAAACCAGAACAAAACCGACGGCCACCTTGACCTTCCGATGACCTCAGAGATCAGCTGAGGGGGTCTTACAGCCGAGGGGGTCTTTATTCATCTGAGGGGGAAAAAGAGACTCACCGTGTTTGATGTCCTTCATGTCCAGATGCAGACTGGACATCAAAATCCCCACGGCCTGAGAGCGCTTCGTGTTGAGCAGTTTAACCACCTAACACACACACACACAGAGTTTTTAATGCAGTCATATTTCATTGCTCATCAGAAATCAACTTTCCAAACAGCATTTACAAGATTTATAAATCTGTCAGACATTTATTCAGTGACATTTTATCAGTTTGTGTTCCCCTTATGCTGTTTTAACACGCATAACTTACATGAGTTAAGCTAAAACAGTAACATCATAATACCACTGTTTGATTTGTCAAAATTAATCTATAATCTTGACGATTCTGAAAATACGGTCTCTAGAGTTTCACATAAACCAGATTTTTGTGAGATGTTGTCGGACACAGCAGAAGTTTGGACGTCTTAAACATCACCGCCGACGAGTGACATCACAGCGTTTACAGGCCGTCTGACGTCAGCGGAACCAGAACACAATACAGATTCACACCGAACACAAACCCGTCAGATTCTGCACCAGATCTGATGCTTCGACTACAATTGAAGGGGAAAAACGTTTCGCCGATTGGACGCAAACAACAGGAAGTTGTTGTAGATGAGAACGATTTCTGAAGAGAGAAGCCGAACGGCGTGACTGCATGAGAAATGTTTTTTTTAATTGGACAGGAAGCGCTGGCAAACAAACCGACTTTAAGATGCTCGTTCTGTTGTTGATTTTCTGTTTGACTGGCGTCTCGCTGCCAAAAACACGCCGCAAACATTAAACGCGCAGCCGACAGGAGCGCAGCCGCGCACCACGCGCTCGCTAACCCGCCGTCTAATCAACCTCCAAACTATTTATTTAGCAAAACACGTCTATGGTTCCAGCGTTTCAGGACTCAACAGGTCAACGACAACCATTTCCTGTCATGGCAACTGTTGCTAGGGCAATTACGCCAAACAAAACGTGAAACGATATCAAAGGAATATGTTGCTATGAAACTCCTGACAGTCGGAGGGGAAAAAACGTCCAATTATTTCAATCATTATTCTGAGTTAATGCTTAAAACATGAGAGCACAACAAAAAAACGGGCTGCTGGTGTTTTCAGGTCAAACTGAGATCCGAACGGGCCGTCAGACACACAAATTACCTCCAGAACTCTTTCATACGGGACGGGGAATCGTCTGAGGTGCAGAAATTACCATTTCAATCACAAAACCTTTAAACAAGAAGAAAAACTAAGTCCTGTGGGATCAAACATTCAGACACCCCCTCGCCCCGTTTTATTAAGAAAAACTGAAACCGTGTGGAGAGCCTGAGAAACCGGTTCGGATGGTTAAATCAGACGGCGGCGGCCATATAAAACGCGTCTCCGACGGCGGGCAGACGAAACGCTTCCGCGTCGCTCTGAAACGAAGCCGCAGACGCCAAACACCTCAAAATGAGCTACGAGCCAAACTCTTCTAAAGTCACACACCACAAACACAACACATCTGTTCAGACCCCCAAACACTGAGGGTCACCGACACGTTAAACGCACACGTTTCCCTTTAAACACAAACTCAACACAAACTCTATACGCGCCTCTAAAAAAACTCAATGTTACTTAATGAAGAAGTTAGAAATATGTGAAAATTGCTCTGGGTGAGTTTTAGTGTGGTAAACCGCAGTTCTGTTCCCTGATGTTAACATGTCATGTGAACAGAGACACGGTCCAACAATACATGCCAAAAACACACATGAACACACAAAGAACATGTTTCCAGAAGAACAGAAACCACAGAAATAAAAACACGGGTTTAATGCATCTGAGGGAGTGACGTGAATGTTTCGCAAAAGCATTTATGAGGCTTTTATGATTAATATCTTGAGAGATTTGTGATGCATCTTTTACCGCAATTATTGTTATACTGCAAAAATTATAATAGTTGCACAAGTTTGTTAAAAATGCAGCACAAATACACAAGCAAAAGTTTAAGGCTTGACATCAATGTAAAAATCAAAAATTTTAGAAGCTCAGACTTTGCCAGAACAATTAAAAATAAACAGTTTATTTGATTATTTAATTTCACCGTATCAGTAATTCAGCACAAATGCAGTTTGGATGGTGGGCCTGCGGGCTCGGTCCGGTCCGGCCCGGCTTTGATCACAGCAGAAGAGCTCAAACAAACAGACGCACGGACTGCTGCTGTTGATCTTGATAAGGTTTGAGACGGCCGCAGTCTGAGAGACACAGATGCTGGGCTGACACGGGGCAAAAAAAAACTCTGGGGCAACACAAACCCAAACCTTAAAGTTTCCACTCAGAGGGGCCGAAAAATCGACTGAATGAGTGACTGTTAAAACAAACTTACACGCGCTGCTACTCGTACCGTCATAAAACTTAAATCATCCACATTGCCAACATATGAGTCCTGTAGCTCAATGGGTACAGCAACAGGTTAGCAACGCAAGCCAGCAGGTTCAATTTCCAGGAAAAACAATTTAAGTGTCACTTTGCATAAAAACGACTGGCAAATGCAAAAACGTAAATGTACATTTAAATCTGTACGCATAAGTTAACTAGAAAACATCTCAGAAGAAAAGTAGATTAAACGCCACCGTCAGACTCAGTAGCTGAACAAACGCTCTACATTTCACAGGTCTGATCTGTATTATTAGTGCTTTGAACTGTTTAACATACGCTGTGAGAATGAATGTTTGTCTTTGACTCCAGCTCCAGCGTTTGAGCAATTCAGGAAATTTACGGGCTGAAGAAACTCAAAGTTTTGACTTTCTCTTGATCTTCTGCTCATATTTCCAATTAGCAAATTCCCTCACTGGACCTTTAGGCAGGAATTCATAGTTTGTGCTGCACGGTGCCAAGCAATTGGGTATTTATTCAAAGCTGTCTGCGGACGGTTCGGGGTCTGTACACAAACGTCAGAGTAACTCACGGAAACGGCTTCCCTGCGTTCAAGAGCTCGTAAACTTATAAAACTGGGTTTCAGTTTCATCAGCGGCTCTGAGTTACATCACCCTGCGTTTCAGACACAACACTGCCAGACCCAAGATCTCAGCTCGACCCGCTCAGAACCACGGTTTCGCAACAGTTTGGCGCCGTTTAAGTTCTGATGTTGCAGCACAACCACGGCACGCATTCAACAAACCCCAGCATGATACTGAAGACAGCATCTGACACTCAGCTACATAGACCAACAAAGTGTGTGTTTTTGTGTGTGTTCTCCACTCACCTGTTTGGTTTTTGAGCGGCTGATTGTGTCTGATAGAGGTTTCTTTTTCTCCTTAACTGCCGTTTTGGAGAACATTTCCACAAATTCCTCAAAATCCACCGAGGGTTCATCAATCTTCTCCCAAATGAGAGAATTACTCTCTCTGCCAAGAAAAACACAGAATATGAGGGTAGAAATGGCTAATATTATATTTAGAGCAATTACATTATAAATTATTCTCAGTTTTGTTTACACTAGATGTATTATTATGCTTTAACTGCAGCTCCTCAAAGCTACAGCCTGGGTTTTCAACCCAATTACAAGTTCACTCAAAAGTGTGCAGACTAACAAGCCACAATACCCAACATCACATTTGTATGTCATGAACAGAAGAACTGGGGGGGGTGTTAGCGGTACTTTTTGGTGTGGAGCTGGATCCGGGTCCAGTAGAGTGGTTTCATGGGTCTTGGTGGTTCTACAACATTTTTTCGGGCCGGTTTCTCCTGCGCCGCTCCCAGTGCGAACAGCCCCAGGGGCAGAGGAGGGGGCAACGACCCCAACACCCCAGGGAGAAGAGATGGTGGAGCGGGAAGACCCGGAGGAGGTGGAGGTGGGGCTGGTACTGCAGGAGGGTGTGACGGTGCGGACAGACCAGGGAGTGGAGGAGGTGGAGGTGGTGCACTCATCCCTGGAAGAGGAGGTGGTGGAGGAGGTAAACTCATCCCTGGAAGAGGAGGTGGTGGAGGAGGTAAACTCATGCCTGGAAGAGGAGGTGGTGGAGGAGGTAAACTCATGCCTGGAAGAGGAGGTGGTGGAGGAGGTAAACTCATGCCTGGAAGAGGAGGTGGTGGGGGAGGTAAACTCATGCCTGGAAGAGGAGGTGGAGGAGGTAGTGCACTCATGCCTGGAAGAGGAGGTGGAGGGGGAGGTAAACTCATTCCTGGAGGAAGTGTTGCACTCATTCCTGGAAGAGGAGGAGGTGGTGGAGGCTCCAAACCTCCCTGCTGCTGCTGGCAAATGCACACAAACGCCTGAGAACCAGCAGTGCTCTGATCAGGGGCCGACGCTGTTCCTGAGCCCAGCGAGGGCTCACTCCATCTGGGCAGCGGGGACTCTGCAGGGCCCTGCTCCACAGAAGGCACTTTAAACCTGAAGATCTCCTCCACCGGGGACGTCTGCACAGATTTGGCCTCCAGCGCCAACAGCGCCATGTTTTCCGTCTGCTGGTCGGCATGGCACACGTCCGGAACGAGGGATTCCTCTCCTCCACACTCCTGGTCCTGAGTGACAGTCTCTCGCTCCGGCAGCGGCTGTTTCTCCAGCTCTGCGATTTTACTGCGCAGATCTTCAATCGTTTGTTCCAGCTGCTCAATCACGCAGATGTGCTCCTGTTTCAAACGCACCGTCTTCAGCACAGACTCCTCCTGACACACACACACACAGAGACAGACAGACAGACACACACACAGAGACAGACACACACACACACACACACACAGACAGACACACACACACACACAGACAGACAGACACACACACACACACAGACAGACACACACACACACAGACAGACAGACACACACAGACAGACAGACAGACACACACACAGACAGACAGACACACACACAGACAGACAGACACACACAGACACACACACAGACAGACAGACACACAGAAAGATATGAGATGAAAAACAAATATATAAAAATATAAATATACATTATTATAATATTAATATATTGAAATATAAATCAGTTTTTCCACTACAGTTCCAAACCTGGAGAATTTGACATTGTAATATTATAAGAATAATATATTGTATATATTTGATGCATCGTACACAAACATAGACACACATTTGCATCACTCGTCTGCACCTGTGTGCCATAACTCCCATATATTCATGTAACCTTTAAACCGAATTCACTCCCGTTTGTGTTAAACCTGTGTGTGAACGCGGCTCAAAGAGAGAAGCCGGGATTTCCCACATCCTAACAGACAAAAATACTGGAGGAGCGGCAGAGAGCACGAGAAAAAACCTAGACCCCACGCAAACTAACACAAAACAGCATTTTAATGACACACATCCTTAAATCACGTCCCCCAGCCTCCCAAATGTTCCTGATCTGAACTCTGCACTAATGTCTCCCCCTGCTGGGGCAATCGCTCCACCGCAGGCCTGAGGCTGGACATGTGAGATGTTGGTGTGAAATGAAACTTCAGGAAGTTTGAGACCTGAATGTGTCGAAGTTCTTCATCTTGTTGTTTCTTAAGGTCCGAGACGACAGCCTGATGCTCTGAAACACACAAACCAACAAGCAACGTTCATTTTTCTTAAAAAAACAACCTCCGTTAAACGGGTGGTTCTCGTTTGCGCTTGAATATTGTGTTTTTACATTAGAAACACTGTGGTGGTCATTTTTGTTTTTTGGTCACAAACTCAACACACACACTGCATGCCGCAAAGGATGATGGGTAAAAAGAGTCACTATTCAGTCACATGACTACCCTGACCAAATCTGTCCAATCACTCCTCAGCACCTCAGTGTCCAATCAGATGTTGGCTTTAGCCAAGGAAGTCTAAACATTGGCCGACAGTGATGATGGAGAAAGTGAATTATGAAGCTGTTCTGTGATTCATGGCTCGATGCTAAGCAACATCCCAACCGATGGCTGCTTGTAAACAAACACGTGAAATGAAACCAGCGAATGATAACAAATGACCTAAAAATGAAGATGAGAAGCTAAAAGACATAAAATCATCTGTGATTACTCACCCTCGTGTTCCTCTGCTGTCAGTGCAGAAAGTAAAGAGACAAACCTTTAAACACTTACAGTCAGAGACTGTGTGTGTCTGTCCATGCGTGTCTGTGTGTGTGTCAGTGTGTGCGTGTGTCTCTGTGAATGTCTATCAGTGTGTGTGTGTGTGTGTGCATGAATATCTGTCTCTATGTGCCTGTCTGTGCCAGTGTGTCTCTGTAAATGTCTATCTGTGTGTGTGTCCGTCTCTGTGTGTCAGTGTGTGTCTCAGTTTCTGTGTGTCTCTCTGTTTGTTTGTGTGTGTCAGTGTGTGTCTCTGTGAATGTCTATCTGTGTCTGTGTCTGTGTGTGTGTGTGTGTGTGTCTGTGTATGCATGAATATCTGTCTCTGTGTGCATGTCTGTGCCAGTGTGTCTCTGTAAATGTCTATCTGTGTGTGTGTGTCTGTGTGTGTGTGTGTGCATGAATATCTGTCTCTGTGTGTCACAGTTTCTATGTGTCTCTCTGTTTGTTTGTGTGTGTGTCTCTGTGTGTGTCTATCTGTGTGTGTCAGTGTGTGTGTGTGTCTCTGTGTGTGTCTATCTGTGTGTGTGTGTGTGCATGAATATCTGTCTCTGTGTGTCAGTGTGTGTCTCAGTGTCTGTGTGTCTCTCAGTTTGTTTGTGTGTGTGTCTCTGTGTGTGTCTATCTGTGTGTGTCAGTGTGTGTGTGTCTCAGTGTGTGTGTGTGTGTGTGTGTCTTTGTTTGTTTGTGTATATGTGTGTGTGTGTTCATACCTGCTTCTGTGTATTTTGCTTGAGGCTGGTCCTCCACAGGTCTGGTCAGGGGCCACAGGGCTGAGAGGTGACCGGGCAACCGTCCCTCCAGCCGCTCCAGAGACCGGGGGGGCTGACTCACTGGAGCCCATGTGTACAGCTGGTCCTGCTGGAGACAGAAATGATACAAATGTGTAGATTCCTCCAGAGAGAAAGATGAGAGAGAGAGAGGTTTGTTAAGACAAAAGACAGCGATTACATTCACAGGAAGTCATGTGATCAAACGTCAGGAGGACAACAAATATGGAGGACGATGATGTCATCAGCTGGCAGGAAGTTCTTAACACACCAAACACCGAAACCAAAATACTGATTCCTGACCAGAACTCATCAGAACTTCGATAACAAAATCAAGCGTGTGACTCTCTGTTAAACGTGAGACCCGGATGAGTCCAGTCCAGCATCTTACCTCTCCAGAAACCAACTTCTGAAAACCCCACAGTTCTGCGGGCCCACCTGAGCACAGTCCGGGCGAGGGCGGACCCCCGGAACCAGTGTCCATCCTCAGCCTGCGTCTCTGCCCATCGCCATAGCAACAAGCACCCGTGCAGAGCGGTAAACACGCACGGTTCTCAGTAGCTGGTGTGTGAACGCTAACGTCTTGAAAGATCACCACAGACGTTTCCACGACATCAGTGACTCAGCAGAGAGCAGACGCAGCCGTCCCCGATCTGCAGCCGGCCGCAGGCGGCACATCTGCGCAGTTCTCCTGGTCCAAAAGTTCTGCAGCATCTCAGGAGGCCGTTTGACTCGCAGCATCTGCTTCCATCTTGGGTTTGTCCCGTGCCAACAGTGCACAGCATGTTACACCCCCAACGCTGCAGTGACATCAGACTGCTACACGACACGCAGGTCTCTCTCTCTCCCTCAACAGGACAGATAAATATTCACAGGGTGACGTCTTAAACGGCTCAATAATGGATGACGGACCAATGAAAAGGCTCAGATTTACCTGACAGCCAATCACAAGCTAAGGGCAGGACTGTAAATAAAGGAATGAAGATGCTGAGCACACATTTTGGTCACACACACACACACAGCAACACTGCAGCAAACACAGGCCCTGTAATAAACACGCTGCCCCACCCTCAACAGAGACTCTTAAAGGAACAGCGCATCCACAACACAAACAAACCTTCAGAGAACTGCCACGGTTTTTAATGCGTCTCTCGTTTTTCATTTCGTGAGAACGATGGGTGATGTTTTTCTTTAAGAACTGATTACTGCGTATAAAAGTTACTGCAGCAACACAGACGCCCCTCAAATCTTATTGGTCAGCAGATGCTACGGTGTGTGTGTGATGGTGTGTGTGTGATGGTGTGTGTGTGTGTGTGTTTAGCTTCTGGAGAATGAAAAGATGACTCAGAGCTATTTCTAGACCTGCAGGAAGAGCCAATCACAAAAGGTGGATCACATGATGCCAGCATCGACCAATGGGAGAAGAGTCTGATTCAGGAGGGAACGTGAGGCTGCAGGCTGATCCCAGTACAGCATCTCTGTGTGCGTTTGTGCTGCAGAATTACAAGAACGTTACGCAAACGTTCTGATTGATTAACCAGGGCTAAAATCCTTAAAGAACCAATTTCCTGTTTGTTCTGTAGGTTTAAGGTGTGAAATTTGTGGATTACATGCAGAATAAATATTGGTGTTAATAAAATCTCTCTCTTACAGACATAAAAGTGATTAAAGTTTAGCATTTGTGATGACATCACCGTGATATTCGCATGCAAAACTTCCTTACTGCTGTCTAGAAACAACTTTACACTCCAGATCTGATCCCGGTTTTCCAGGACACGACAGGAGACTCACGTCAAACTTGTGTGCGATGTGTCCGCTGCTGCTGTACGGCTCTCGGAAACAGTCGCTGAACGGAAGCAGTAATCCCATTGCCAGAATCCTGGAGCAAAGTTTCTCCGCCTCTTCGGACTCTCCAGAATCCTGCTGCTGGAAAAATCTCTCCAGCAGCGTCCGGCCTGGAGACACAGACACACACACAAATGACAAATAAACACACATACACACAGTCTGAAATTTACAGGGCTGCTCCGAGGCAGTTCATTAACTTCATTAGCATCTGTAAGGTCAGTGTTTTAAACACTCAGACAGCCAATGAGACGTGAGATGGTCATGTGACGTCGAGTCATGTGACTGTCTCTGATGTTTGAAGGCTTCAGGATTTCAGGATCTCAGAGGTCAATGCAGCGTAACTCACGCTGGTGTCAAAACACAGACACCATCTCTCAGCCTCTGCCATTGATCTGATTGGTTGAGAGAGACTGTGGTGATGTCACTAATGGACCAGAGTCCTCAGGGCTCGATCAGCCCGATACCATCTGCTTTATAGAGAGAGAGAGAATGTGTGTGTGTGTGAGAGAGTGTGTGAGAGAGTGTGTGTATGTGTGAGAGAGTGTGTAAGTGTGTGTGTGAGTGTGTGTGTGTGTGTGTGTGTGAGAGAGAGTGTGAGAAAAAGTGTGTGAGAGAGTGTGTGTGTGAGAGAGTGTGTGTGTGAGAGAGTGTGTATGAGAGAGCGAGATCATAAACTCCTGGTGAAAACATTTACTGCTAAAGACAAACAAACAAGTGAGAGACAGTGTGTGTGTGTGTGTGTGTGTGTGTGAGAGAGAGAGAGAGAGAGTGTGTGTTTGTGTGTGACAGAGAGAGAGACAGAGAGAGACGTGATGTTTCTTTCCAAATGAATGATCTGTCAAAAGACAAAACAGGTTAAAAAACAAATACAACAACCACAGAGTCACATCCAGGGACCATCAAAAACTACCAGAACATTATCAGAACCAGAACCACACAAACATCAGCACAGACTCATTCAGAACTGGACTGATGCCTTTCAGCTCAGTGAGGAACACAAAGCCTTTAACATCAGACACAGACACACAGACTGAAAGAGACAATATACTCACTCACAAACTCACACACAGACACAAACACAGAGAGAATAAACAGCTCTTTATTCTCTCACTTCATTCTCTCGCTCCTCGTTCTCTAACCGCCTCATTAAACAGAAAATACAGGCCCAGTTCAGGTGCCTATTTTTGCTTTCACTTGTTTAGTGACTCTCAAAATTTTCATTTTTTTGACATAGATAAGTTCAGAACAGACTTTTGTTCATGTCAGCTAAACAAAAAACTGACAGACTTCACACTAATAAGTGAACACTAACAAGTGAACGTTAACTGACCTGTAAACACCTCCGGGAAGCTGCAGGAGGCCTGAGCTGTCCCCTGCGCCGCCTGGAGCGCCGGGCTGTCCGATCTCAGCGCTCCCTCAGAGCCGCCGTATTCCAGGTAATCGGCCGAACCCGCTGTTTTGGGAGGAAGGGTCCGAAGTTCCTCTGTCCAGTCAGCCGACCGGCTGATGGGGCCGGTGATGCTGTACGACCGCTGGCGCTTCACCCGCCTCCTTTCCGCTCTGGCGACGGTCGCAGAGGCGTCATGGCCCCTCCGTGTGAACAGCGGGCTGTGAGAGGGCGAGGGAGCGGGCGAGCAAGAGGGCGAGCTGAGCTGCCGGGTGGTTGTTTTGATGTAGGACGTGCTGATAGGGGGGTACGGTTTGACGGAGTTGCCGGCGGCGATGGCTGAGGAGGCGAGGGTGGACTTTAACAGGCGAGTGGCCAGAGGACTATCCGGCTGCGACCACTGTGGGAACGTCACGCTGCTCCGGCGTCTCTGGAGGACGGGAGCGTCCATCTCGCTCTCGGCCGGTTCTGAGGTGAGTTCCACCGCGCTGACGCACTCCAGGGAGCCTGTGGACCCCAGACCGTTGCCGGCGGATACGGTGTCGGTGCTGGGACCGTCTCGCGGCGAATCGTCCAGGAGGTTACCATCGTCTTCCTCCTCGACGGCCTCCACTGCACTTTCAAACGAGGCTGTGAGATCCGGGAAGCTGGTGGTGCTCGTTGTCTTGGTAACAGGGCTGGTGGCCACAGGCGCAGGGGCGGGGGTCTCGCTCGCAGCCTCTGGCTCTTTTGTCACGGTTGCCACGGCGATCGAGGCACAAAGGGCCTCGTCAGCCGGTTCCTCGTTGGCCGGTTCCTCATCCTCCTGAGGGAGGAGCGGGCCACTGATGTGTCCATTATTCTGTTTGGGAATTGCTTCCAACACAGTGAAGGGCTCGGAGTCGGGGGTGGGAGTGTTTTTGACGTCACCATAGCCGGTTTGTTTACAATCCTTTTCCCACGGCAGGTCGACGGCGCTGGTGAAGATCACGCCTTGCTTCAGACGGATGGCCTGCTGAATATCCGCCAGCAAATCTTCCTGCTCCGCCGCCGAGTGGAAACTGTACATATCTGTGTCCGAACCCGAGCTCGCCACCTTTTTATCCTCCTCCTCCGGGGCATCGGTGGCATCCGGCGTGTTCTGTCTGCTGTCGGCCACCGGGCGAGGCCTCTCGTTCTCCGCATCCGACTGCCCCAGCTCATCCCCAGACAGATCCGGCGTTTTATTGCATAGAGACGGAGCGCTGTCCAGCTCATCGTGCTGCGAGTCCAACGCATCCTCCTTAGAGCTGCTTAAAAACCCCTTTACCTTCCCGTGACTCTTGCGCTTCCGTATGTGAGGAAACACGGATTTGGACTCTGATTTGTTTTTCTTCTTCCCTCCCTCTCCGTGTTTGCTCTGGGATTTTTTACCGTGAAATCTCTTTGTGCCGTTGTTCTCCCGGAGAGCGCCGGACTCCTCAGCCACACCCCCGGCGTCGCGTTTGAGCTTTCCGTCTTGATTTCCCATGATGAGCGGCTCGCTCACGCCATGGCTGCGCTCACGTCTGCGCGGGCGCTCGGTCGCCCCCGACGACGCGCTCTCGCCGTCAGATGACGAAGAAAGGCGGGGAACAGAAGAGGCTGTGATGAAAGAGAGACAGAGCAGATCGCTCTCTCCTTCGCTGCATACTCCTCGCTCATCCTCCTCCTCTCTGCAGAGCGGTGCGGGGAGGGAGGGGGAACGCCCCCCGGGGACGTCTGCACCCGGCCCCTCCCTCTGCACGCGCTGGGGGTGGGGGAGGCAGTACTGCTGCCGTCTGCCCAGACTAAACGCCTCCAGCAGCCTCTGCCTGAGACCCGGTACATCCAGCATCTGAACCGACTGCATGATGGATCACACACACACACCGGCTGCAGGAAAACACACACAGTTATCTCTCATGCCACAGGAATAATCTTTACTTCATAAACATTCACTAAAGTAGCTTTATAAACAATCATGTCTGTTCACGTGTCAAATATCTGGCCATTCGTTTCTTTAAGATCAGAAGAGAACAAGCCGGTTCAATATTTTTAATAAATGTCCTTTCAGAAACAATGAACTATATGTTAATATAATAATTTGCCTTCATACAATAACATACATTTAATATAAATGATTGTTTCCATCTTAAAACTCAAAACCAGAATTTCTATGTAAAACATAATCTTTTACTTTTAATTTAGCACTTAAATGTTAATATTAACGTTAATATTAACAAGTATATTAAAAAATGACGATCTAAAAACCTTCCACAGCCCAAATCACAGACCGTACTTCATCACAGACGACACAGAAATGTATTTATATCCTTAAAACTGTCAAATGCATTTAGACATTAATATTTATGTAAAATATATATTTCATGAAGACACATTTTGCTCTGCTCAGCTAAACTCAAACTCTGGGAAAATCTCTGAATCTTCATCACTGATTTTACCTCAATAATAAAGATATTTGGGCAGAAAAAGATGTGTGACACTAATATTACAGTTGCAATCCATAACTTGTGTTAAAATGAACACAAACAGGTTATTAGCAGGTACATAACAGATCAGGGTTCAAAACAATCTACTTATACCCCATTTTCCTTTAAGCCCAAACTGATAATGATGATGATTTATAAGTTAAATGGTTAAACTATGTAACATAAGCTGCAATTTCACGTTTCAAACACAGAGTCAAAAGTTACAGACTGCAGCTCTAATAAAACGTTTAAATGTAGGTTTATGAATAATGTGACACACTGAAAAAGTTTCCCTCACCAGTTCAAACCATCAGCCATTAACCATTAAAACCATTGAAAAATTCCTTTATGTCCCTGTATTGGGACTGTTTATGAAAACAGCTTTTAAAACAGGATTTAATGACTTTCTTTTGTTTTTATCAAACAACACCAGCAAAAACCCACAGAGTTCATTTCAGTCTCTATTTAAACAAACCATTGTGTGTGTGTGTATTTACACACGTGTGTGTTTATGCGTGTGTTTGTTTATTTACACACGTGTGTGTTTATGCGTGTGTGTGTTTATTTACACACGTGTGTGTTTATGCGTGTGTGTGTTTATGCGCGTGTGTGTGTGTGTGTGTGTTTATGCATGTGTGTGTTTATGCGTGTGTGTTTGTGCATGTGTGTGTGTTTATGCATGTGTGTGTATTTACACACGTGTGTGTTTATGCATGTGTGTTTATGCGTGTGTGTGTTTATGCGTGTGTGTGTGTTTATGCGTGTGTGTGTGTGTGTGTATTTACACACGTGTGTGTTCATGCATGTGTGTGTTTATGCATGTGTGTGTGTGTGTGTATTTACACACGNGTGTGTGTGTGTGTGTGTATTTACACACGTGTGTGTTTATGCGTGTGTGTGTGTGTTTATGCGTGTGTGTGTGTGTTTATGCGTGTGTGTGTTTATGCGTGTGTGTGTTTATTTACACACGTGTGTGTTTATGCGTGTGTGTGTGTGTTTATGCGTGTGTGTGTTTATGCGTGTGTGTGTTTATTTACACACGTGTGTGTTTATGTTACTCACTCATGAATCCCTGCTGAACATTAAACCGTCCGTCTGAACCTCGTGTGTTAATGTTTCCGGGCTACAGGTGTTAATGCTGCACGTGTGAAGCGACTGAACCTGTTATTTGTGCAGCTCTGCCCCCTCTGTTCATCACTGGCGTTACAGCACGTCTCTGCGCTTACCTGCCCAACACATGACGTAAAACTATACAGCACAATACAAGCCCAGATTCTGGTTAAATGACGTAATGAACGATGTCAACAACTGAATGCAAAATCCACTCGTGTTAAGAAAGCGACTGTACGTCATTCACACGCTTTTATTTCGTCACATGTGACGTGAAGTCTGATAATGAAAACGTCGTGTGTAGTCAGACGCGCAAACCTTTCGTGACGTCACGGTGTCGTGACGTCACGCCCAGTCCCGGGCGTCTGCGTTGAGCCGCAAAACGAGCCGCAGGTTTTATTTCTAAAAACAACACAGATGCTTATAGCACGTTTGAGTTATAAACTTGGAGTTATAAACTTTATACAAACTTAACTTGCCACCAATACTACAGTTAACAATGACGTTTACCAGTTAACCTGAATAATAAAGTTTACATATTACTTATTAAAGTTGTGTTTTATTTAAGGATCTTACTTTTAGCTCAACCTGTAAATATGTGTCATAAAAACAAACAAAAATGGGTCAATATTTATACTGTTGTAGGATGTTTTAGAGACTGAATGTTGTGGCTATAGCCACTAGAGGGGAGTGTTGGATCACATTTCTCACAAACTCTTCAAACTTTTTATAAGTGACTATAATTTCACAAAATCTATCATATCACAAAGAGCCACAACACAGCCATCATAAAACCCCAAAAAACTAATGTTAAGATCTAAACAAAGAGATAAACGGTTACAAAACAACAGTCTGTCCTCCTCGGGAACGTTTATGTTTGTTAAAAATATTTCCGTGTCCATGAAATAAAACCAGGAAAGGGGACGAGCCCTTGAGTGTAGCTTCAACTTCCTGTTTCAACAGGAAGTATGTCACCGCCAGCGAACCGTGTCATCAGCCAGATCATGTCAGTGTTTTAAGATATTTCTGTTGTTTTATTTGTTCATCTGTTCATCAAGTGATGCACTCAATAAAGCAACACATCTGTGTCGTACAAACATCACAGCCCTTCCTAAAATAACAGAAAAGAAGATGTACAACGTTTTTCCCAATACTGATGTAGGTGAGAACGTAGCTCATGGGTTCATTTCCATGTGCTGTAAATCGCTTTAATAAAAGCATCTGCATGATGCATAAATATAAATGTTCTAGATTTCCTCAGGGATTTTTTTCCTGTAGGCCACAGCTGGTTCTCTCTGCTGGAACCGAGGTTTCTTCTGGTTCTTTTGGTCCCACTGGCACAACAGGATGGACCTGAAAGTGGTGCGGAAAGTTTTGTTGCAGAGCGCGTAACACATTGGGTTCACGGTACTGTTGACGTAACACAGCCAGTAGCCCAGAGCCCACAGCGACTGTGGGATGCAGTTGGTGCAGAACGCGTTCACCAGAACCATGATGTTGTACGGCGTCCACGTGATGATGAAGGCCAGCAGGATGGCACTGAGCGTCTGAGCCGCTTTCTTCTCCTTCACCAGAGACATTTTCTTACGTTTGTTCACCTGCGTCTTTGCCTTGCAGGCGAGGTGTTTGTTCAGGGTGGAGTCTTTGAAGGAGGTGCTCACGTTCTTTGAGGAGCTCGCGGACCCCTTGGAGTCCAGAGTGGAGCGGCCAGAAGTTTTTGAAAATTCCTTTCGGGAGGGTCCACGTCCACTTACATCCACGTCTGGTTTTAAAAGCTCCTCCTCCGGTGTGTGGGGCGGTTCCGAGTCTCTGCCCCCTTTGACCGCAGGCATGCTTAGAACGATGGAGTAAATGGCTCTGGGTTCATCTCCCTCCTCTTCCTCTTCCTCGTCGGACTGATCGATGGAAACCGCCATCTCGTTGTTGTTCCAGCTGTCGCTGCTGCTGCGGCCCGTGTTGCCGCGACTCCTCCGGCCTCTGCGACTCAGCGGGCAGAACCAGAACCGCCTGGCTCTCCTCTTTCCGGTGCTCCTCTGGCTGGACGGGTTCAGCTCATAGCTGCTGCCTGTCTGAGGCGTCACCACGGGCGGTTCCTCTTGATTCACCTGGTACCCGGAACCTTTCAGCCCAGCGAGCTCTTTGGACCGGTTCTCCGTCTCTTTGTAAATCCTCAAGTACAGAACGGTCATGATGGTGACGGGCAGATAAAAGGCCGCGATGGCCGTGCAGAACGTAATAATGGGCTCGTCCAGAAACTGTATGTAACACTCCCCGGGCAGAACCGTCCGTTTGCCAACAAAGTATTGCCAAAACAGGATGGCAGGAGCCCAAAGAACGAATGAAATGGACCAGGCGAGCCCGATCATCATCATGGCCCGTTTTGTGGTCCGTTTGGCCCTGTAGGTCAAGGGTCGCGTGACTGAAAAGTATCTGTCAAAACTGATGACCAGCAGGTTCATAACAGACGCGTTGCTAGCCACATAATCGATAGCCAACCACAAATCACAAGCCCAGTTCCCCAAAACCCATTGGTCCATTATGATGTAAGTTGTGTAGAGGTTCATGGACAGAACCCCAATAATAAGGTCCGCAAACGCCAGGCTGAGCAGATAGTAATTATTAACCGTTTTTAACTGCTTGTTGACTTTAAACGACACCAGAACCAGTATGTTTCCAATAATGGTGACTAAAGACAGCGACCCACACAAGAACGCAATCAGAAAAACCTGCCAGAGGGTTCGACCGCCCAGCGGCTCGTACGTCTTTGTGGGAGAGAGAGTGGCGTTATGGCTGGCGGTCAAATTGGCGCCCAGCGTGAGGAGAGACTCGTTGGCCGGCCAACCGCTGGTCTCAGTCCAGACGTTATGCGGGACGAACGCGGTGACAGGAAAAACACGCATTCCTGGAGAGCTATTGGTCAGGAATAATCCAGGTTCACCAATCAGCATCAGATTCATGGTCACGTGTTCTGTAAACAGAAGGGAGAGGAAAGGGTTAACACAGAGAATGACTTAAACACACACACACACAGGCAGCAGTACATCATTAAACTCATGGTGTTGTTTTCATCAGTGGTCATTAAGTCACATATGATATCGATTTTATGGGAAGAGTTTAATTCAAAGGGCTGCAGCACAATTATCTAAAATAATGTCTCAGAGGATAATCTTCAGTATTTATTTATAGGAGCTAATTCAAGTTTGGACTATGAAGTGTAAATCATTTAGTATCTGATTTTATCAGCCATAAAACAACAGAAGGAAACACACAGACACACACACACACACACACATCGTGATCCTTATTATCAATGCACCTGAGGTCAGCTAAAGGTCAGAGGTCATGCAGAATTGTGCCAGCCTTGTGTGTGTGAGTCTGTGTGTGTGTGTCTGTGTGTGTGTGTGTGTGTGTGAGTGTGTGTCCCATGGTTATAAGACCATCTGTTGCTTCTCACAGTCACTCTCAAGACTAAACCCTCTCTCTCTCTCTCTCTCTCTCTCTCTCT
>JBAJNP010002174.1:0-43827 GCA_036877545.1 Yasuhikotakia modesta
GTGTTGAGTTTAATGCAATGAGTGATAGTGTTGAGTCTGATACAGTGAGTGATAGCGTTGAGCCTGATACACTGAGTGATAATGTTGTGTCTCTGTTTGTTCTAGTGTTTTTCCCCAGTCTGTGTTCTGCTGCAACTAGCAGGAAATGCAGCACCATCTATAAGGGGTTTGCCCAGTGTCTGCTGGCTCTGGGGGACAGCCTCTCTGTCAGCGCCCAGAGAGACGAGGACACGCAGGAAATCGACTCCATTTGCAAGTGAGAAAAAATCCTATAGGCACAACAATGCATGTACTGTACTGTACATACTGTACATACTGTACACATTTATGTTCTCATCATAAATTAAAATTTTGTGTCACACTAAGGTTTTAAAATTCAGACCCACAACACCAAACATTTTGTATATAATTAGTTTTAAATGAGTCATATCTTAATGTAAAAAATATAAAGTGAAAATATGTATATAATATAATTTATTAAATGTAATATTACATTTGGCTTGTAATCAGAAGGTTTCTGGTTCGGTTCCATTGCCGGCAGGTAGCAATTGAAGTGCCCTTGAGCAAGGCACCTAACCCCCAATTGCTCCCCAGGTACTGCAGTGATGGCTGCCCTCTGCTCTGTGTGTGTGTGTTCATGACTTGCAGTGTGTGTTCATTAACATCAATCATTAATGTCTTCTGTAATGGTCTTTTCCATCCTGTTGAACAGAACAACAGAAATATCAACATTTCAGATGGTGATTTTAAAAATACACTTAACTTCAGGTTAACACCTGTATGTAAGCTGATTTGAAATCCCTCACTGAGCAGTGGATAACATTATAAGCCCTTTTGTTTCCATCCTGGTAGGTTTAATCAAGTTATTTTCTTGCCATTGTGTAAATAATCAAATTATAATTTTTATAGAAATCTTTGCTAAAAATGCAACAAAACCATATTAATTTTTAAAAAGGTACATCACAACAGGAATAACTATAGACTGTAGTCATTATATATAACATATACTTTATTTATTTGTCTCACTCACATGTCAGTCATCATTACCAGATACAGTTCAGTTGTGATATCACAGGAGATTCTGTGATATAGAGTATCACAGTTCACTGCCGTGACACTTCATTTATTTCCTTTTATCTCATTTACTGATTCTCCCTCCTGCCCTTTTCTGCATTTCTTTCTCTCCTCACTCATCTCTCTTATTTTAATTAAAGACTCTCTCTATTTCCATATTTGTCACTTCCTGTCTGCCACACTATAGATCATGCATATATGATGTGACTTTATGTCACACCCTGTAGCTGCAGAAAGGCTTTAAATAATTAATGGTATAGCCACATAATATTGTTAGAAAACAGCCTCTTGTTTACCCTCCAGTCAGGTTTGATCAGTTACACATGGTTTGTTTACACCACTTACTAAATGAATCATGATTCACACAACAGCTACGTTTGGTGAATCGTCCTACCTTTAGCATTTAAGGCATACACAGTCAGTCAATAAGAAACATGCTACAGTTCCTTTAACACGGATATTTCAGTGTTATTCCTCAAGGTACCAATTAATTCCGCCACTGAGCTCAGCGATCGCGTGCACACTCATGTAAACACAGGTATGCACTCTCACCTGCCCTGCTAAGAAGGAAACGTTCTTAGAACATTCGCTAATGTTCTCCTAAAGTTATCAGAAGTGTTTTGCAGTAATGTTTGTAAATCTTTTTTAACTTTATATATTGAATATATCAAAAACATTATTTTTAAGTTAGTGGAACATTTTAAAAACATTAAATAATGTTCTTATGAACAAGCAATATTGGTATTACAAATAAAAATGCATGTTTGATT
Organism: Yasuhikotakia modesta; assembly: GCA_036877545.1. Classification (NCBI taxonomy): domain Eukaryota; kingdom Metazoa; phylum Chordata; class Actinopteri; order Cypriniformes; family Botiidae; genus Yasuhikotakia; species Yasuhikotakia modesta. Next base: position 1,845 of record JBAJNP010002174.1, read on the forward strand.
GTTCCTAAAACATTCAAAATAACATTTTATGCTTAATGGAAACACTAGGGAAACATTCTTACAACCTAAAATCAACCTAAAACATTCTTACAACCAAAAGTGTTGGGATTTATACAGAGGCACATAGAGGCTCTCAAGACATTTCTCTGTTCTCCTGTCAGGGAATATTATGGAACAGTAGCATTATCTCAGCAGATCCTGTCAGGCCAAGATCTTGAAAGAATTTATACATTTTGCATGAATGCGGTGTTGGCAGGTGTATTTATTTAGATTTCTCGCTTTGTGTGCTCCCTTGGTGTTGCTATAGCGCCATTCTACAGTTAAGCTACTGAAATCAATTCAACAACTGAATTTAAAATTCATGATATGACATTTCCTTAAATATCCCTTTTTAAGGATAGAGTTTGGGGAATTAAAAGATGACATTTGTGGTTGTGTTGGAGGACAAACTTCCTTTATGGACTGCACACAATACATCACTATTTAATAAGCAAAAGTCTCTGTGCCCCTCAGTCTACGAAATAAAGAGGTTTTAATATTTAAATAAAACCAAACCAACCTTTTTAAAGTAAAATATTTTCACTCCAGAGTTTTACATATTCATCTGTATTAGAAAATTCTTAGAAAAGTTTCTTGTTAGCAATTTTCAGAATGCCTCTGTGAATTTGTTATGACTGTAAACTACAGAATGTGATTTCAACTTATCTCAGTTTGTTTCCAGCACTCAGGAATAGTTACTTGAGAATTCCCTGAAATCACCAGCCTTGAAATACATCAAATTCCTGCTCGTACCAAAACACAACATAAACACTACTGATATCCATTTTGTTTTGTTTATGACATTAAAATGCATAGCTTTCACTCATACATGAGAAATGACCCATCCAAATTTCATTCAGTCTATTTTTGTACTTATATGATCTGCATCCTTAAATGAATTAGATGGCAAAGTATAACATCTGAAGTGTGACTATAAATAAGTGTATTAAAAAGTCTATAGAGCACGGTTTCCTAGCATTACAGTCTACATTAGGGCTTGTCCATTGTAGACTAGTGCTACATAAGGGACATTTTAGTTTTCAGATTAATTTTAATCACAGGTCTTTGCTCATTAGCATGTAAATTGGGTATTATATATTCTGAACGTTAACCTTAAATCTGATTGGTTGCAGGTCCTGGGATGATTTTCATGACTGTGCAAATGTGGCCATGGCCGGATGCCCTGAGGAGGCTGCGGCAGTGTGGGAGTCTCTGAGACAAGAGTCCAAAAAGATGCAGTTTTCTGGAAACCTGTACGAGATGTGCTCCAGTCGTAGCCAATCAGCAGCAGCTTCTGATTCCCAGAGCCCAGATGGGACCAATCAGGAGTCGTTAAAGGGACGAGCTAGTCATAATGGCCTAACGCATTACAGCCTTTTGACCTTTTGTTTACCTATACTGCTGTTTCCATGGATATAATTACATGCCTGTTTTTCCAACAAGACTCATCTTAAATTTCAAAAGTGCAGGACATTCACCAAAATATTGACTGGTTCTGTTCATACATTTCCTTAAAGATCTCATGAAAAATAAGGTATGTTTTTTGTTGTTGTTGCAAAACAATGTTTCAGAACACAAGAAATGTCACAGGATTTATGGCAGGTGTACTCCACAAGCTAAATTTTACTTTAAGTCTTACAGAATCATTCTAAATAAAATCAAGGCACAATTCAAATGGCAAAACAAAAATAATTTGAGGACCAAAATGCACTCCAGGCCGGATGAGGTCAAATTAAAGAGGCACAAATTCTACAAGACATTTTAAAACATTCAATCGCCGTCACCTAAAAGGAAATTAAATACACTGCAATAAAATGATCAGAATTATCAAAACAATGTAAACAGCTCTCAGAAATGTCATTTTTCATTCTGTAGTGTAATCATCTTTTACAGTCTCCTGAGAGGATTATGTTTAAGGATTATTACAAATAAAAGTAAATCTAAGCAACACAACTCACCTACAGGCTGTGCTTGTGAAAAGAATCATCAGATTTTGAGGTCTGTTGTCTGAATGCCTTTGGGTGGCGGTTTAAACCTTAAATTGCTTAATGAACAGCACAGTATTGTGCTCAAAGGTGTTTTTGTACTAATCTGTATCAGTTCTGAACTGGTGTCAGTTTGATGTTGGTCAGAGTACAATGTATATATTGTATAATCTTACATACATATACATTCCTCATAGCTACTTTTTTATTTTTTCAAATGTATGTATTTGTAATGACACGCAAAACAAGTTTATTAGCTTCAAACAAATCACTAAATGATGGTAATATACTGTAGATATGACCGATATGCTGTAAAAAAGAGCTTCTTTCATATAGATCAAAATGAGAATGTTATATAAACCAGTAGGTCTTTATTGTAGGTGTGTAACGAATGTGTGTGACAAATCAATGGGGGTTAACAGCACAAAGTCATTAACAGCTAATGAGGGCAATTCGAGCGACTGTTGAGATAAATATGAGCACGCGATGATTTTTAAGAGGATATATGATTTTGTGTTTAACGTAAATGTGCTGTTACAGAAGTTGTTTTCTAGATCAGTTTTCATTATCGACACGCTTAACGCCAGCTCTGCTCGGCTCAGCGGATTCGTAAATCAGTGTGATTTATGTTTAATTTTTAGATTTAATTGGCAATCAATCATGTTTACCAATGCAGGAAACTTATTAAGGGCAAAAGCCATTTATTTTGTCAGACAAAGAATTAAACTTTAATGTAGGAGAATTGCCACTTTTGTCTCGAAAATTGTTTTTGCTTAGTAATACTGTTTATTTGAGAAATAGTTTTTAAATTGTTTATGAAAGCGCTTGACACAGCTTTGCTGAAAGATCAGAGACAAACCCGTAATGTTTTAATGTGTTTTGATTAAGGTCCAATTGAACTTTGTCATTGCCAGTGAATGCAGTAGAATTCAAATAATATCAATAGTAAGGGCTAATACGTACAAATTTAAGTGTGTGTCAATCTGTGCTAAACTAATTAATACCTCCCTTATCTAAACATCTTTAATAAAATATGAACCCAGTTATTATTAGCTTGACAGATGCATTATATGAACTGCATGTATAAAACATCACTAAGCGTGTTCTTTTATGTTGATAGCTTTATATTGCTTATTGCTTATTTTAAAGCTGTATCTATAAATATTCCTCACTCTTTAAAAAATATTGATGATCACTTAATTTTAAAATGTATTCACATTGTTGACTGCGGTTCATTTAAAAGACTCTGTGTTTAAAAAGCTTTTTGTTTACAAACATTTTTGTCTCATCATTAAACTGACTACAAAACTATTTGTTACATTCAAATATACTATATATAATAAATAAAAACTGCTGGCCAATACAGTAACCAGTAGTGTAATGTTTTGTCTTGGTTTATGTCCAGAAAATATGTTGTTTTCAGTTGGTGTACAAGCTGCTCTTTACAAGCCTTGTGTATGTGAAAGCTCTCAAACAATGTGTGTAAATCACTATCGTTTTTTATTTCTCTACTTCATCATCTTGATATTAATATTTCATTGGTCACAGATGCCTCTGTAAACACAAACCCACCTTTCAGAAGACAGATTACCTCCAAACTCAGCTGAATCTTGCCCAGATAGAATCACTTCAGCATTTTTGTACAAACATGTCTGGTCCAATCACTTTAATTCTAGGGCAATTGGCCAATGCTTTCCCGGCTATTTTATTAATTTTGTAATGTTTCAAAAAGGTCCACTAACAACTTAATAAAAATGTTTTATTTGTGATGTTTAATGTTAATATGTTCTAGATAATATGTTATGAGTTGTGTAATGTTCTACTAATGTTCAGTTTGACAACTGAAAGGACCTTTAGGGAATGTTAGCCAGCGTTTTGAGAACGTTCCTTGTCAGTTGGGTTTGGGTTTTAAGAATGCATTAAATGAAGTAATATTACTGTGAAAATCGTGGATTCTGTACAAAAACCTCAAACTAATATCTTTTGAAAGTCAATGCAGCTCATTTTGTGTGGGACTTTGGGCCAGGCTTGTGTTGCAATAAGGCAGCTGGAATACTTATTGATGTTGTCAGGGCAGTCTGTGCTAAGCTGATGGTATATGCCCTGACAGTAATCCAGTAACAGTTTAAAGAGTGATGTGGATGCACCGGGTTTTATTGCTTGTTGTGGTGAGAATGTGTTTTAATTGCAGAGAAGTTTGCTGTTTTTCATTTTCGTTTTGGTATGTTTTAATAGGCAATACTAGAAACATTATAATTCTATGATGTTGTGGTTTAATCTTTCTGCTTATAATTAAAATGTTTCTGAATAACTATAGGGAAAATTATCCAAACTGGTCATTTGTGAAAGGAAGTAGACAACTAGGCTAGCCTACTAGCAGCTGCTAGCTGTCATACCAGCATATTCACACAACAGTGTTCATATATTTTGGAACATTGTAGCTGGTTAATAACTAGTTAATCATTTCAAAGCCTGGCTATAAGTTAAAAGAACCTATGGAATATTGCAGTTTTTATTATAAATGATTTATCAGTGCTGGTGTTTTGTAATTCTCGTGCTCTCATAATCTATTAAACACAAGCCTGTCTCTCCACAAAACAGCAACTTTCTATTCCTCCCAACTTTCAACAATCCAATCAAGTCCTATCCTACATTTTATTTTCTCATTTCGGAATATTTTCACTCAGATATGAATCACCATTGGGAAAAAAAACATCACAACATCTGTTTGTGGTGACTAGACTATTTTTTGCCAAAACATGTACATTCTGATTGTAAAAATGGAAGCAATTCCCTTTTCACATGTTAACACAAATAACCGCATCTGATTTCATGCAGCAAGATGTTACCACTGAAACATTCTCACCTCAGTGCTGATGTTCTGTGCATTAATCACCTACAGTACAGCAGGCGGTTTGTGCTGGATTTAGGTAAGAGTTCTGCAGGGCCATTTGCCCTCTGTGCAGATGTTGCAGAGCCACACAAAGCACACACACACATACACACACTCTCCTAAGACTCATGCCAAACTATAACACTGCTTGCATTAATCAGGCCTTTCTGATTGATTGTGGGAGGATGAGCTGTCTGTCGCGCTTCTGCTCTGTTCTGGGCAGCTACTGATCACATCACAGCTTATAGGGAGTGTCAGGTGATGTTTTTCAAATTCCCTGAGGAAAAGTGCAAAAAAGAGCTGCGTAAGTTCACTCAGATCACACTTTGACTCCGATGAAGCTCAAATCCGTTTTATCTTTATCTTCACATATTTTTTTATTTCTGTTTCAGTGTTATGCCTGAAGAAAGATAAAGGTGGCCCTCATTGTTGGCCCCCCAAAAAATAGTAAAAAAGAAAAGCAGAAAACTAAATTTGTATTAAGAGCTTTGTGCTACAAACCCGGCAAAGCATATCTGTGTCTAAATGGACGTTTGAATTCATAAAGTCTTTCATTTTCACTCAGGATACATTGTTTTAACAGTAGCTCTTTGCTCGCCTATAGCACGAAATGTGCCATGATAGATAACAGCTGTTAAAATCTTTCTCCACATTCACTCATTAAACTAAGCAAGACAAAAAGGTAATTTATCACTCAGGAAATCCTGATATTGCCCATTTCAGCTCTCAGCAAAACTAGCACACGCTCTCTTATTAAAACTCTGCCCAGGGGGTTAAATCCAGTTTACTTTCTGTATTCCATCCTCTTCAGGAGTGCTAGAGAGAGAAAATGCATTATTTTTTCTCTCTCTCTCTCTGTTGTGTATGGGGCTCGCCCGCTCTTTTTCTCTCTCTTTTCAGTTCACTTTCTTTGTGTTTGATTCATCGGAAATGAATGAAGGGTAAATGTGACGTGTTGAGATAGATACAGTATAATGTAAGAGAAACATGATTGGGGTGGGGAGGATATATATGAAGAGATAATGGGGGATTTATGTGGAAAGCATGAATAGATCAGAAAAACATATTTTGCTGCATGTTTTAATAGTAAAATCGGAGGATAATACAAGCACATGAAAACCAGCATTTAAAAATTCAACAGAACTTACCCATTTATGTCAAACACATAAATTGGAACATACTGTTACAGTCCAAGGGCCACTTTCTTTATACTTTGTACATTTGCATGCACCTGAGCCACAGAACAGATAGTCATGTGATTTTTGTTAACACATTGTGAAATATAATGTGGTCAAATGCATCATGCCTGTTTATGTGTTTATTTATAGAAAACATTCAGATTTCTGCTAATATTTCAAAGGTGTAAATGCATACGCATGCAGGGATCTTCTGCGTTGTTCCTAAACCGTTATTTTATGAAAGAAACATGGGCTGGTTTTTATTTACTAATGGTCGATATGGGATGCCACTATATCCTAAATCAATATTTGCACACAGGGCTCAGCTTTTCCCTATGGACCAATTGTCCAAGACTGATCAAATCTTGCTTCTCCCAGTTTAAATTCTCTTCCTCCAAATATAAGGTATCAAAATATTAGTTTGTGTCCCTTAAAAATATATAGTTTGTTACCAGCAGATTATACAGTGGAACTTAGATTTGAAAAGGACAGGGGTTACTAACTCTATCTATCTATCTATCTATCTATCTATCTATCTCTCTCTCTCTCTTTCTCTCTCTCTCTCTCTCTGTATGTTTATGTGTGTTTGTGCACTTACAAAGCTGCGATTCATTTTTCACTACTGCCATATTTTAATTCCCTGCTGAGATAAGAATGGCCCCTGAAAGAGTCCCTGTGGAAATCACAGGAGGCAGTTGTGGGCTTGCAGTTGCTCTGCACTCAGGAAAACAGTAATGAATAATCTATTGGCACTACAGAAAGGGTGGTTTAAACAGATATTGGTTAGGAGGATAAGGACAGCATCAGCACACACTGAACTGTGATGCCTACAGTGTAAAAACGGCTGTCATTTTACAGAACTTTTACTTTATTTTCTGTTTTCTATTTTTTCACTATATATTTACTATATTTTCTAAAGTACAACTTCTAAATGTCTTATATAATGTAAGAAAAACAGTCACTGTATATAAGCATAATTGTTATTTTCTGTTGTTACAGATTTTGTTTGGTGCTGGAATATAACTTTAATTTTTTAATTTAATCTTTTTTAATTTAATTTATTTTTACTTTTTTACAGGGTATATGTTACACATAACAGTCTTCATGGACATACAATGACCTGTTGTATAACATTATGTATGATTCCACTATAGCATTAGCTTCCTATAGCACTATTGTATTTCTGTCATCCTGTTGATATAATTTGGTTTCCACAAAACTCCAATATTATTTTAATAGACACAAACATTACAACTTAATCAGGGAGCACATAGCTCTGAAACAGCCTGTTCACGACTTTAGCATATATCCGTACATTCATCTGCAGAAATAAAAAGCGCAGCTGAAAATAACTATATGCTAAAAATACACCCAGAATGTTCGATTACAGCTTTTGAAGGGTTATAGTGAATGTAGATGACAGATTATTCATGTTTAATGGCCATTGAGGCATTTTTCACCTTTATTAAGTCTGGAAATAGTAAGTGCTTGGTATGAGAAAATGCCTCTGATAAATTTCTTTTCACTTGGAATCAAACCCACTCTGATTTTTGGCATTTTTGGCTGGAAGATGATAAAGACACAAGTTACAATAAATAAAACATGCTTGAAATACCTTTTTACATGTGAAAAGAATGACTGTAAGGATGCTGTTCAGATTTGTTCATCTAACCCATCTTAATATTCTCAATTTTCTTGTATTAAATTGATATTAAATATTTCACAATCCACAGAAATGTATCACACTTTTATAAATTCTTCAAAATTTTCAAACTGCCCACCATTGCAAAGCTCCAAATGTACTGAATGTTCCTCACTTAGGGGTCACAGAACATGACATGGTGTTCGGCCACATTCAGAAATTAGATTTTACTCTGCTCCCATGAAACTGAGTTATTGAATCACTTTGACTCCTTCACTTTGTCCCATTAGTGTCTGAAAGCAAATCCAGGGCAGAGAGGTTTTCTTCCCAAAGATTCTTTACTTCTGAAATCTTGACTATATCTCAGTTTGATTCTGTTGTCTAGGGAGCCACCCGGGCCACCTAAGAAGTTGAGAAGTATTAGTGTGAACCAGGAATAGTAACTCTGCAAGGAAATGTGTCTAGAATTGAAGATCTTTCATATAATAGATTATGTAGCTACTTCACTTTTGCTGTGCAGCTAGCAGCCATTAAACTGTGAATTTGACAATTTCAAACAGGTTGAAATGAAACACTTTCAATTCCTGGATATAATGTTAATTTTCAATCCTTGAAATATTTGGGTTTATTAAGGTCTAATCTCCATATATAAAGAGCTGTGATGGTCTGCTTAACAGGGCTGTAGCTACACTCTAAAAATTTGTTTTAATGCTAAAACACTTTTAGACATAAATATGTCTAAAAAATGAACTGGTAATTTTCTGCCAGAACATCATCCATTAATTTTAGTGACATTTTGTTCACTTTAAAACACAAGTAAAACAGCTGTAAAAAAAACAATACAGAAAATTCCTTAATCCGATACATGTACCCTATTTTCACACACTTTTTAGTGAGTAAGAATTCTGCACCCTATGACTGTATATTGCTCTTGAACCCATACTTTATTCTCGCTGAAATATTTGTCAGTCCCACTGTGCCAGTGGCCCAACAAAATTTTAGGCTTGTTACGTTAAAACTACCCCAATTATTGTCACCCCCCAGTATCTGTTGGTTCCTAGTATCGTTCCCACCTTCTACCTTGAACCTCAAGCAAAATCAGAAGCATCATATAGGACTCTCAATGTTTTCAACAAACTCGAATTGGACTTTGTACTCAGGCGACTGCCAAATTTAGTGCTCATATTGCCTGCTCCAGCACTCCAGCCCTGACAGCACCACGGGGTAAGACTGATTATCATGAGAATAATTGAGCGAGAGGAAGAGTCAGGCCTGCTTTTAATAGAGCTGTTTCTATCTTCATACTAATAAATAATGCACAGCAGTCAGCATATTTGGATTTAACGGATGATATTGACCTTTTTGGGCAGATTGTGAGTAGGGTGTGAGACGAGGAGAAAGAGAGAGAGAGATGTTAAAAGACTGTGAATGAGTTATGAGTGAGAGAGGAACGAGAGAGACAGCTTTGAAGGCCAAGCAATCAATCACGCTGATATTGTTGATTTGCTTTGCATATTGTTATGAAAATACAAAAACAATCATAGATTATACAGTGACAAAGTCAATTTCCCATTGAAGAGATCAGTCACAATTTACTTGGAAGTGGAGCAACGCAAGCTTAATCCATAATTTATCATTCACCGCACTACATGAGATGTCACATGAAAAGTGCTGGTTAATGTGTCATTGTGTGTAAGTAAACCTTCGTCATTTTATGAGGGCATCTGTGAAATAAGACCACATTTAAGAGAAGACTTTGATACATGAAAAAATTCAGCAAAAAGTCCATATGAACAATATAAAAAATAGGTGACTTGTGGATTATAATGCACAAAATCTGTAATATCTGTTGCATAAGGGCTGTCTTGTCTGTGAATGCTTTGATGGAAGCAAAAAAGACTGCAGGTGTGAATGCCTCACAATATGTACGAGTCTCCCTCTGTTTTTGACAGGTTTATCATAACATTGATTATAAGTGGTTTATGTAAGCTTCTGTAGTCCTATAGATGAATGGATAAACGGATAGATAGACAAACTTACTTAAAACCCGCCCCCACTGTGTTTGTCTATTTCTACAATAGAATTAGGTAGTTGGTGATCTGTTGCAGTAACTAATGGCTCTCGTCCAGCTTTCCTCCACTGCAGTGACACAAAACCAGAGGCATTTCCTGAGAGCATTAGATGTTAGACTGCATTATATCACCACCTTGTCCTACTGGAGCAATAGTGAAGTGATTGCTTTTTTTTAGCAGTAATATCCCAAAGTCACATGAAGGTAGCTCAGATTTGCCCACAGGTCATATTACAGACATTTTGGCTAAGGTGAGACTTTTCTAAATGGTTAGGTTTATATATAAGACAATAGTTTGAACTACCGTGACATTATTACACCAAGGTTTAGTTCTGTGAAAAGTTTGCATCGTAAGATACGTAGGATTGGATGTAAAATTATTAAATACATTCTTTTTATTTAACAACTAAAAGTGAGCAATGAAACAAAATAAAATATTAATGTATAGTCTTACAATAGCTGACGAACAGCCCCATCTAGTGGATGGACCAAATAATACGAGATCTTTTATGTCAAAATATTTTTCTGCATAGACAGAGCATAAAAATAGCATGTACTTCTTTTAGAAAAAACAACAAAATAAAATAAAATTACATATATATTAATATACATATATAATATCCTAATAATAACTTTTTAACTACTTTCTCTACGTGTTTTCATTGATATTGCATCCATGTTTCTTATATGAATATTGTTTAAAAGAATTACACTATATTAAATGATAAACGATAACATAAGTAAGTTTTAAACAGGAGAGTAAAGTTAGCGCAAATGAAACACGCTACGATAAAAGCCTGAGATTTTTTAACATAAAAGTCCGCTCATCTGAAAAGTGTCGAAAAGTAAAATGTAAAACAGGAACATTTTTTAATATTTCGATAATCGTTACTAAACGTTTATAATATCACTTTGCATGATCCACTGGTAGAATCCAACTTTCCAATACATAAGAACGGATTAATAAACAATAAAAGTTTATGTCTCATGCCAGCCCTGTATATTTATTTGTATGGTTATTTTGGCAGCGAGTCCCAGTTTAGACACTTTTTGTACTTTACTAAACTTTACTAAGATGCAATTTAATGTTATAATATTGCAGTTGGAAAATGTATTTATAATCATTATAACTGACCAAAAGCAGGTCATTGTCCATACTTTATAATATTTCATGTATCATTTGCACGCATTATTTATGTATTTATGCATTTATGTTTAATGTATTTATGCATTTATGTAAAAAACATTGTTTTCTAGTTTTTCGGCCTTATTTATGGTTCTGGCTTTACAATATTTGCTGCAGGGGTCGAAGCAAGCGGAGGTCTTTACCAAAAGAAAAAAAAACAGGAGAAGGGGGAGAAAGAAAGATCTGCTAAGGAAAAAAGGTGGTCCCACTCCGCAAACACCGTTTCCAAGCAGGCGGTCCCAGTTCCATACTTTTCTTCCCATATCGTTTCTTCGCCGAAGCGATACAAATACGTGAACGATCATTATTGTCGCACACAGCATGTTTAGGTCAGCAGATACGGGGGATTTCTGTCTTTCCAGTCGGGTGAAAGTTGAATAAATCTGCGGTGAAATGGAGAGCAGAGCAGAAAGTGGGGTGAGGAGGCTGGCCCTGGGAATCTCTCTCTGTCGGCTGTAAGAAAATCCCTCGCAGGGTAATTATTACCTCTATTTAGACTTTCAAACTTTACGGTTTGGGTTTCAAGTAGATGCCGATGTCTTAAAAGACACACGATCTGTAAAAGCATCAAGCTTAAGTGGGTTTTTGTTGATGCAGGCCTCGGGAAAACAATTGATTTGTGCCGAACGGGGAGTTTGGGGGATTTTCGGAGGTATATCCGCTATATAGTTCATTTAAAACACATACTAACTGTTTTTAAAGCGTTGTGACTGGACTGGCTTTGTTAAGGTCCAGCGGATGGATGGATATATATGAGTGTCAGAAGTTTGTTCTGAGCGGTGAATGTGAACAAGTGTCTCACTTTGAGTCTTTGTGGGGGGCCGGTGGGATTTTTTTGTGTTGTAAAGTTAGTTTTTATCTGCGGTCGAGCTACAATATAACTGTATTCGTACATAAAGTGCTACATTAATGTTATATTTGGTGTTAACATAATACATGTTCGTTTTAATGATCATAATTTGTATTATACAAAACTATTATTTAAACTTTGTTTGCTACACCAACGGACTTAATACTGTTCATGTTATATAAATAGTCTATAGATAACGTTATATACAGAAAAATTATGTTAATAAATGTTTATGTATTTTGCTGTGACCTTATGAGTTTCTGTGAAAGATATTTTACAGAAAATCATAACATTCCTTTGTCTACACAAGATGAATACCTTTCTGTTTATATCTTGCTTGCATAAGTGAAAACTTATGCATAAAGGATATCAAAAGTAGAACAAAATGTTTGGGTCAGAGCTCTAGGCCTGCTGGTAGTGGAAAACTGAGAATGCAGATAATGTGGAACAAGCACTAAACAGTCTAGTCATTAGGTTATATTTACCCTAATAGGTTAAGCAACAAGAGGCAGGCGGTGGGGGGTAGATGTTATGTACCGTAAAGGGATAATTCTTCCAAAGATTCTTTCATCATTTACTCCCCCTTGTGTCTTTCCAAACCTGGATAAATGTTTTGCTTCTGAGGAACACAAAAGAAGATATCTTGAAGAGCGTTGGTAACCAAACAACAGTGGCACAATTTTGCTTCCATTGTATGGAAAAAAAAAACAAAGTATGGATGTTTGTGTTCCACTAAAAAAGAAAAAGGTCATATAGGTTTGGAATAATATAAGGGTGAGAACATTAAGTGTAAAATATGTTTTTCATTATCTCTTTAAGTTAGGTGTGTGCTTTACAAACTTTTACTGCTTATTATGTAGCAGAATGATTGTTTACAGCGTTTAAGACTTTTTCTGTTTTTCAGGTTAACAGCAAATTGAACACTGCCTGATATAAGACAGTTCTGCAGTGTTATCTGGTGAGCCTTCTGAGAGTGGGACTAAGAGTTTTCTGTTGGGACTGTTGTCGGTGTGACGCTATGCCGTGCACAGATTGGATGTTGCCCAGAATTTGAGGATGTGCTGCTGGCAACAGGAAGTAAGGATTTTGACGTGATGGGGTGCAGGACGAGCAAAGTCCTCCCAGAACCACCCAGTGATGTCCAGCTAGACCTGGTTAAAAAAGTAGAGCCTCATCAGACTGATGTCTATAAAAACTTCATCAAATCCGAAGGCGGTGCTGAGAAAACAGGCTCGCCATCCCCTCAGGGTCAACAATGCCAGGCTGCTGCAAAGGTGAGCCAGTCCCCTCCACCGGCTAATGGACAGCCAGAGCCTGCTGACTCGCATCGAAAAAAGGTTGCCAAGTACAGGGCCAAATTTGACCCTCGAGTGACTGCTAAGTATGATGTCAAAGCTTTGATTGGCCGGGGGAGTTTCAGTCGGGTGGTGAGGGTGGAGCACAGAAGCACGCGACAGCCGTACGCCATCAAGATGATTGAGACTCGTTACCGTGAGGGCAGGGAAGTGTGCGAATCCGAGCTCTGCGTTTTGAGACGCGTGCGACACACTAACATTATCCAGCTGATGGAGGTGTTCGAAACGGCCGAGCGGGTCTACATGGTGATGGAATTGGCCACCGGTGGTGAACTGTTTGACCGCATCATCGCCCGTGGGTCTTTCACAGAAAGGGATGCCACACGGGTACTGCAGATGGTTCTTGATGGAGTAAAGTACCTCCACACATTGGGCATCACACACAGGGACCTCAAACCAGAAAACTTGCTTTACTATCATCCCGGTGCTGATTCAAAGATCATGATCACAGACTTTGGCTTGGCCAGCACGAGGAAAAAAGGCGATGAGTGCCTGATGAAAACTACCTGTGGAACACCTGAGTACATCGCTCCTGAGATTCTTGTACGAAAGCCCTATACTAATGCAGTGGACATGTGGGCATTAGGGGTCATATCCTACATACTGCTTAGTGGTACCATGCCTTTTGAGGATGACAATCGAATGCGCCTTTATCGACAGATCCTCAAAGGGAAGTACAGCTTCTCAGGGGAGGTAAGAACATTTACTCATTCTACACTCATTCTGAGTTTTCAGCCTGGAGAAAACACATTTATTCACATTTAAAATATAGCTGACTTTTCTAAAACATGATTATGTAGACTGCAGAGATGTTATCATGAACTATTTTAAAACTCATTTTGAAGTGGACAGATAAAGAATTAGCAATACAAAACATGACAAGCCCCAAAGGACAGTATTAGTGGAAGAGACTTTTCTAGAGTGAGGTTATAAGAAAGTGTGCAGTGGTTCTGTGTGGTAATTAAAAGTAATAATCCTTCTGCGCTGTGCTGGCAGGGGTGATGTATACATCTGAGATTAATATGTGCCGTGTGAAATTCATATGTACAGAGCAAAGGCTGCTGGGAAATTAACAATGCAGATGTTTGTTTACCTACAGCAGAGCATTAATGCATGTGCTTATGTTGCTGGGTTGCTTATTATACCCAGCGATTATTTGTGTGCTATAATACCTGTGCTGTTGTTTTGCATTGCATAATGTTTCCTGTATTAAATCAGCTGTTAATGGCTTACTTTTTTACAAGCATATAAGCATTTATTAAAGCTATATGGGATAACAACTAATATTTACAAGGGATGTAAATGATGTCACCTTTAATAGCTTATAATGAATGATGCCTTTACATACAAGTTAATGATATCAAATAAGACACAAAAATACACAAATTTGCCTAAAAAAATGTATGTATTTTTATTGACAGCTCTCTGTAGGTTTCTGAATCTGACACTATGCAAAATGACAGCTTCAAAATCAGTCATGCAGGCACAGCTATTATATAAACATTTTAGAACAATCAAATGTGTGACACATCTCTGTTATTTTCCTTTACTTTAAAGATGAAATGTGTATTTTTTTTACCTCACTTTTGACCATTCCAGTTGTTCTGCTACTTAAAAATACAATTAAAAACCATACAGTTTAAAAGGTTTGTTTATCTACTGTACTAAGTGGCATAACCAGGTCTTATCATTGTTAATGGTTCAGTTTAGGTTACCTGTTTTGGTAACCTGTGCTGTAGTGACTTGCTAAGTGTCTGTGGTCCGGTAAGAGTCAGCTGACAGAAATCTGTCTACTGTTCTACAGCAACTTGAGGTCTTTGAGGCTGTTTCTCAATCCATTCACAACAGCATTCCTAAATGGAAATATTCCCAACAAAGCCACCATCACAAAAGCCTATAATAGTTCTGCCTCTTTCTGGCTGGCTTACTCCTCCGTGTGCTCTGTTTCTATTTATCACAGTCCTGAATGCTTTTCAGACACTTTAAACCATTGCCAAATGTTTATTCCCACTCAGATTTCTTGACGTGTTTAGTTGTACATGTCTGTTTATTAAACGTGTGTGTGTTTGCATGCATGTTTAGCATGTTAGCATGTGTTTGTGTTTTGGGGAGTAGGCGTGTGTTTGTGTTAGCTGGATGATAACCAGCACACCTCTGTCATCATGTGGTATCCTGCAGTAACCCCCGCGTGAGCTCGTGATGCAGCGCTGCAGAGTTCCTGGCAGAGTGTGTGCGTCAGGGCCTCTGTTGTTGTGAGTCACAGGCGAGACGAACGTGAGCTTTACAGGAAAAGCTCTGGAGAGGTCATGCTAACCAACAAAAACCCAGCAATGTTTTGTTTTCTCTCTTGCTTAAAAAAAGTCTACACATCTAACAGGCAACGTTCTCAGAACATAAGAAAAAGGAATGTAAGTGTTCTAAAAAAAAGCCACATTTCTGTTTCATTCAATTTAATTCGTTTTTTCCATTTTCTCTCATTTTCTGTCAGCCATGGCCGAGCGTCTCCAACCTCGCTAAGGGCTTTATCGACCGTGTCCTCACAGTGGATCCCAATGAACGGTTGACTGCGGGTCAGGCACTTAAACACCCTTGGATTGTCAGCATGGCTGCTTCCTCCTCCATGAAGAACCTGCAGCGCTCCATTTCCCAGAACCTCCTGAAGAGAGCATCATCACGCTGTCACAGCACCAAATCAGCCCAGTCCACTCGCTCCAGCCGCTCCACCAAATCCAGCAAAGCACGGCGCGTCCGTGAGAAGGAGCTGCGGGAACTCAATCGGCGCTACCAGCAGCAGTGCAATGGCTGACCGCATGTGTCCTATTAGTGCAGACAGGAACACAGAAGAACATTGGAGAGAACAGAACACTGCACCTTGAAACTTCCTGTTACATCATCACAGAGCCAATTAGGAAAAACTCCTTTGAAACTTTTTCTATTTTTCTGCTGTTTCATCTTCTTGTGTTTTATATTTATTTATTGTTGGTGTATTTTCATTGTCGTGTTGCCTTTTTAAATTGTCTAATTCGTTCTTTTATCTGATTGTATCTGTTGAACAGACTTTTTGTTGCAGGAAGGAATAAGAACATGTATTCTTGACCTTCCTGTTTTTTGCTGTGAATTATTTTATGTACCCATGAAGTTGACTGCTCATCTGAGAGGGGAAATGTGCTGTTTATTCTATACTGACATCAAATGAAATGTAAGCAAGATAACCATAGAGATTACATTTATTATGATGCTCTTGTTTTGTTCTCTTTAGTGCCTTTAGTATTTTTCAACCCTGGTAATATGGGCCCCAATGTTTATATCAGTTATTCTGAAAATCTGTCTAAAATTATATTAATAGAAAAAATATTTTTAGTGAAATAGATTTTTATCAGTGAACAAACTCACAATTTATGCAGTTTTAACTTTAAAAGTTGTTGGTTCATTTGTGACCGTCACCCTTGGAGGTTGATTCATGACTTCTGCAGTTGAATCTGTCTCAACATGCAGTCTGGCCATTAATCAAACTAACTAACATTGATTACCGTCTGACAGTAGGTGGCTCATTGTATGAGACTGGACAGCCCAGAGCTTCTGAGATTCTGACCAAAGTCCTGCTTTGGTTTCTTTCACTGACCTCAGTAGTCTGACCCAACCACCATTAGAGCCTATTGACAGCCCTATCTAAACCAATACCCCCCCCACCCCCCTCCCCAATAGAAAATATGCCAAAGACATTTCTGTGTGCCTGTAAAAATGGGTGAGGAACATTTAGGAACGATTGCTTCCTGTAAAAAATGATTGCTGTTAAACTGTGATAATGTTAATAGTTCTAAAAATATATGTTTTAAATAAATCTGTTTGTCTCATTTAAATAAATGTATCTTTCAAACATTAAAGGCAAAATACATCTGTATTCGTGCTCACAAAAATGGGCCGAGTTCACTCTATTTAACAATAAGTGCCTTTAATTTGCGTTAAAAACAATGCAACAAAGGATGGGCATTGCCAAAGTAGGTTTTTTGATACTTGTTTTAATGACAGTATTTGACAAAAAATACATGTTTTATTTTCACATTATCTTATGCCTGAGCTTGTGTAGTTCTCTTTAGAAACTTTAGAAAAATATATTTTCCTCTTTTGGTTATGTTTATTTGTTAAATTCAGCCAGTTTTAAATATGTTGAAATATCTTCGGTTACAGTATCTGGCTACAGTTAAATGAAAGTGGCAAGAAATTATAAAAGCTTTAAGTCCATCATGCAATACATTTTAATTCCATAATATCCTCAAAAATGGCTTGTATGATTAATTGTATGTTTTGGGAAGACCACTGTTTGTTAATGCCTCTATATCCCCAAATAGTTTATCTCAAGAGTTATTTTGTTCAAATCAGAGTTACTAGTAATAAAGCTTATAAAAGTGCAAAATTATGTTTGTTAATGTTTCAGCCTGAAAAGTGTCTGTAGCTACAGTTGTAATTAAACTGCAGCTGTTGGTTTGAGTTAAACCCAACGCCTTATGAAAACAAACGTTTTGTTTCTGTTTTTTTAATATTGTGATAGAATGTGTTTGTGTTTTTCAAAATAGTGAAAAAATCAATAATGTTTTGCAAAATGTTGGAATTAAAAATCCACAAAACAACTTTCAGTACATGCCTGCTGCTGTTATTATCAGTTCTTTATGTTATTGTTAATATGATTGTTATTTAAAGCGTGACAATTCAACACTTTAACACTCTCAGGTTTGTTAAACTCCTGTTCTCTTGCTCTATGCATCACATAAACCATTACTTGTTTCCTGTAATATGGATGTGACCTACAGTCAAGGTAATCTCTCTGTTTTCTTTGAGGCAAAATGTGGATAGTTTGTAGGTTTAAGTTTAGTAAATCTAACAGTTTTCAGTAAGAGAGAAATAGGATGGCCCATCTGACAACTTTAATTTGAAAGTTGATATAATTATAGAAATTTTAGTTTCAGTGGGTAGAGGTTTGTAAAAATGCCCTGGCAAATGTGAAGGAATGGATATGGAAAGATTACTGGAAAGATAAAAGATAAATAAAAGATGGATGACTTTTATTTTGAAAATTAAAAACCAAGAGAAAACATCGCGGCATATTTTGCAACTGGCTTCACGTTTCACCCCAGTGCCAGTCGGGTCCCCCATATCTATACATGTATAATACAATATACATGTATTATATAAACTCTGAGATTTATTTATACATTCCAACTTTTAATCTTTTTTTTTTTCATTTTTGGTATAGCTGGTACATTCACATCTGACACACCGTCAATCTCCTAACACGTATTTGTTATACAATATGGGCACATGAAAGTTATTTTCAGTGAATGTGATTTAAGACCATTGGTGTAAATCTAACATGAAGTCTGCCACAGTCAGATGAATATAGTTCTCCTTTATTTACTCTTTGATTATTCTTCTATGTAAAAACATTCAGCTTGTCCCACATCTAGGTCAATGTGTTCCCTCATCCACAAGTCTAACAGGCCTATGTGATGAGTCTCATGGAGTCTCAGGTTGGAAGAAGAGGTTCATGAAATACCATTAAGATACTGTTAAGAGACCTGAAATGACAGAGATAAAGACCCAGGTGGTCGGTGCAGTAAAAAAGATCATTTCATTTTTCAGAAATACGCTTGAATTCTGTGTGGTAAACTTGTACCTGGTTACAAGATTAATGGGCACATCGACTCTCAGTGCAACAGTTTGTTGGAAAGGACAATGAAGATGTATTGAGTGTCAGCGATGACAAGCGGGAGAAACTTTTCAAAATACCCTTTAATAGCACCGTTACTCAACATTGGGGAAAAAATGCTGAGACAAGTTCATAATTCACAAAGAACTGAAACTAATTTGCAAGCTAAGGTGGTTGAGACAGTTGCTTTCATGCTCTTCTTGAAAGTCCTTCTGAACTGTCCAGAAGAGCAGCTTCCAGGCAGCTCTGAGATGGATCCTTCTCATGTTTCTAATGGCAGGATCAACAATGGGGAGTTCAACAGTTCACACAAAGAAAACAACAAAAGTACTATCTAGTAAATCTAGGGGTTGGTCTGTTAGAATAAACATTGATCAATAGCATTGCCTGTGGGTCATTGCCTGAAAATGTTCATCCTCATTTGAGGTACTGAGAAGGTCCGATTTGTACAGGCATTGTATAGAAGGAGGAGGCAGTTGGAAAACTCGGGAATCTGCCGTCTTAATCAGTGTATTGTGTGGACAGCAGGGGGCGCTGGTGGGACAGGGTTGCTCGCCATTCTACATCAGCACCTTAACCATGAGCAGGTACCATAAATCAAGGGTTTCCATCGTGCTCCCAGAGACCCACATTCTGCACAGAATAACACCAACCCTAAGCAAGCAGCTAATAAAAGCCTTTGAACCAAAGTTAATCCAGGTTCAGATGATTAGTGTTGGGCTCTGGAGGACAGCGGGTCTCTGGGACCCGTTTCCACACCATGCCCTTTCCCAGAGTCCTTTGGATTTGCATACTGATTGTTCCTATGGCAACCGACGGGAAGCCATCCAGTCCTGCTCTGAGATGGTGCGTGAGGCATTTGTGGAATCGCTGCAGGAGCTGATCTCTGGTGTGTGGAGCGTGCAGGAGGGGAGAGTGTGTGCTGATAAACTGGAAGTGTTTCTCACCCCCCTTTAGAAGGCACAGGTAACCACAGATCCTTAAAAAATAGAGTTTCACTGGGAAGTGTGTTTAAGCATTTTGCATATTCATTCAGGAGTTTTATAAATAAGTAGAAAACTTTCAAACAATTTTTTTTATTACAGTTATTAAGTACATGATATTTCAATGATTTAAATATTTATAACGTGAATAGCAAAACTGTATTTTGCTGTGTTTTGCTGCAACTCTCAAGAGAGTCTTGCTCTATTTTGTAACACCCGTTTCAGCTTATTTTGAATCCGTCACATGAAAAGAATTGTGCCTGCTGTTGGTTATGTGGGATTTGGCAAAGCTTGTTGTTTGTAGTGGCATGCATTTATGTTTTTTATTGTCTGTGGTTATAGAGCGTGGTGACATGTCTGGGTGGCCATTTCTTGAGCCGTGTGGCCCTCGGAATGGCAAAAAACTACAGACACAACAGGGCTTGGCCTTCCAGATCTTGTAGCCTAGAGTTAACAAGAAATGAGGTGTGGACAGGATTCCCATTTCCATTTATTGAGAAGTTCAATATCTTGGTGCTAAAATATAACTTGTAACTGAGTATATACTGTTTAATTGGATTATGTTATGAAGTAGTTTATAAAGATTTCATGACATCATAAGAAACGCATCCTTATGCCTCATTTAACTATGTGTAATAACTGTATTTACTTTCAAAGTGTACACACTATTCATCACTTCTCTTAAGCTTTAAATTTAATTTCACACAGTCTGGATTTGATTATTGTATTCAAAGAAAAGTATTAGCACTATATTAAGAGCATTAATATACACTATATATTAAAAGGCAGGAGTTGTTTTCTCTAAACTCTAATATATGCTGCTTGTTAGATTACCCCATGACATTGCCTGCTTGACTTCAATTCTTTTATAGCTGCTTATTGAAATGTAACAATATGTTTTAATAATGACTGATTTGAAAAACCTGAAATTACTGCAGTGAACCATTTAAAAGATATAAAATAAAACACAAACCACATTGCACAACCAAGTTGTAGGTAATGTCTTGAAATAGCATAATTGGACTGAAGCTATTGTCTGTTATTGTGGTCTAAAACTAATAGCTAATATATGGACAAATTCCAACACTAAATTGTCTTTTCAAGTCTTGCATATCCTTTATGTCTGACGCCCAGAACTAAAACAGGGTGAAACGCATACTTGGGTAAAACAAGGGATGGTGCATATAAACATTTATTATGGTGAGAATACAAACTAACTTATGAGTTACCAGAACCCTGTTTCTGAAACTGCCTACTAATTAAATCATGTTATTACGTCTTGCTGTCGTAATAACCAATCACGAACAAGCGTACAGGTATAAGCGTTACCCATTGGTGGAACGCTCGTCCCACCCCCTGAAAATCGTGACACGCGGATCGCTGATTGGCCACTGCCTGTTTGTTTAATATCCGTTTCTCATGTTACAGTCATGAAGCAAATGAGTTCAGTAGTGACCATCTTAGTCCATAAGGATGAATATTGTTGTGTATATTTCCTCAACTGCTGATATGATCGTATTCAGCATTTCGTATCATCGTTGTTAATACCGCAGAGAGTAAGTATTACATGCTGGTGTTATGTGTAGGGACCTTATATTTACCCTGTTAGCTGTTAGCTTGTAGCAGGATTGTGGCGATGGCCACATGTTTGTCCATTTAAGTGACAAAAGCATAATTATTGAATCTCTTACATTATAACAGTATTTGGTCTAACGCAGTAACAAAAGAGACAATATGGCAAAATGCTTTACGCAGCGCAAGGATACATTATGGTGATGTAGTTGGCAGGACTTGCTAGCGTTGTTGCCATTAGCTGTCTGGCTATGTTTGATTAAAGTTGGACATTTTTAATATACGATCTGAATATTAAGTATCGTGGCCATGCCAATATCATACCAATAGATTCAAGTACTGACTGCATGTTCCTCTTTATTGGTATGCATGCATGCTGCTGCAATACATACCATTGTGTCAATCAAAACTCATTGCCCAAAACTTGCTTGGTGTTGTATTTAGAAACAGTGTTGCGACTTTGATCAAAATGTAGGCAATACGTCAAATTAACTTTTACATTTAGTTCAATACGGTCTAGTTTGACTTGTTTTTAGAAAAGGAACTCGTCTTTTGTGTACACAGACAAAGTACACAAGCGTTTTAAATGTCAAGCTTTTAGTAGTTTAATTCAAAGCCTTTACACATTCTATTTTTAAAATGTTTTACAAACAAAGCAACCTGGAAACGAGTCAAAGTAAACATTTGTTTTGCTTAAACTCTAACCATTGTTTTTTTTGCATTGGCCAGCGTGAATACAACACCTGATTTATTACCACTATGTCAATGATAGTTGCTTTCAGAAGCTGCACTAGAAGATTTCTTATATTTTTAATATGGGTGTCCATTAAAACATTTAAAAACAATTCTTTTTTTTGGAAGATTCTTGTATTTTTTACATGCTCGAATGTTTAAACATTTTATTGGCTGGCAATAAGCCGCCTATTGCTGGATTTGTCTGATTTATGGTTATTACAAACATCTGGTTTGCAAATTGGAGACGTCTGCTCTAGGATGCGATGTAACAGCCCAGTGCTATTTGAGGTAAACCCTCCTCTTGTAAGGAAATTACGTCTCTGGAATTGCTTGTAGGTGTGGACCATGTTTTTCCAGGAAACCAGCCCTGATATTACAAGACTATATCCTAGTGCTAACACTTCTAAAAACGTATTGACCTTTGTAATACATTCTAAAATCATGTTGTTGTGTACCTGGGTCTTGTTAAGACGTCCTTATGAAGTTATTATATTGCAATCGCTCTTTAACTACTTATTAAATACTAAGCAACTCTATACACCTTTTTTTGACTGTTACAGGAAGAACACCACCTTGGTTGTTGAAGGAAATCAACACCAAGAATAAATACTCCTCCTGATCTACTGTAGAGTGTTTATCTAAGAAGTAAAGATGTCCCTCCTCCTCCTCTGGCTGCCACACTGATCACCTTCACTGCAACACAAACACACAATGGAGAGAAAACGCAGAAAGAAATGAAACCTCAAGCCATGTGCTATTTAGGCTTCTCTGCGTTCTGGACTTAAGCTACTTCAAAACTGCACGTTGCACATTTTGTCTGTTGCCTTTAAACACATGCATCTCCGGATGGGTGGTAAACCGAAACGGGCCACAGGGTCCATTAGTGTCCGGCTGGGCTTGATTGTGGCCTTGTTAGTGGGCCATTTTGGTCTGGTGGGCACCGAGAAGAGCGGAACTTTCTCCACACCCTTTCCTCCATCCCTGACTGCTGATACACTCTTGAGTCCAAACTGCTCACAGTTGACACTAAAACTGGACTTCAAAACCAAAGTGGTCAAGCATGGTAAGTGATGTCATTAATCTTGGAATTTTATGCATGTTTTTGTTAGATCTAGTTGTACAACAGTTCTAATACTCTAATTTGACTGGACAAGGTGGCATTTCAAGCGTGTTAATATTTGTTGTAACAGTACTGAGACGCTCACTGTACTTAAATATATACTTATATGGTACGGTAATATCCTTGTTTGTAGCTTTTTGACATCTGAACAGTTTGACAGATGTTTATTGTTGTTGCATGAAATTAGGTTTTATTTAGAAAGTCAAGGTGTTTGTTTTTTGTGAATATTGTGGAGTTTGCATTTAGTTTGTCATTGTCAAAAGTTTGCTCTTGTGAGTGTGGATCCAATAGTTTGCAGCCGTTACATACACAGTTTAATACTTGATTTAGCGTTATAATTTAGTTTCTAGTGTTGGTAATGATGCTTGTTGTGCACAGAAAAAAACGGCAGCTGTTGCACTACCCTGTGTAATTTAAGACAGGACAAAACAGTCTGCCTCTGTGGGCTGGTGTAATGTACTCCACTGTACTGAAGCTTATGTCAGTAGGCTGGATGCTGATTGGCTAGATGGTGCCCTCTAATCTGATTGTGTGTGTGTGTGTGTTCATTTCTTCACTGGCGGCTGGCCCAGTGTGTTGGCAATGCATTCCTAAGACTTCATTTGAGTCTTGTGTTTTCGAAGACCTAGTTTCCTTACATTGGGTGTGGTGGGTATGCTAGACCACAACATAACTCTGTATTTATAGTGGTCTGATTACCGATCAATGAATGCGCCCTTTGTGCCATCAGCTAATGTCTTATTCATTGCTGCTTCCTTTACCCATAGCTGAATTCTGTGATTGGCAATGAGATCACTTTGTCTTTTTAATATCTCTATATTGTTCTTAACTCATCGGACTTTCTTTATTCACTCTTTTATTAATAGTATGTAATGGATAAAGAAATGTTACACAATCTTAAAATGTTGGAATTTACCCAATTTAACTTATTAATGGATAACTTAATAACAGATCAATTTGCATCCTAAAAATGGTGTTTGTTGCATAATAAATTGCTTCAACTCAAGCAGGAAAAATGCAGGTGTTCTTTACCCACGCTGTTGCATTCACACTGTACGTCTTAAGTGTGTATTATAACTGATGCAAGATTGAACCATTTAAATAAGGAATGGACAACTTTCATTCTGTGGTTGTTTTTCGTTGTCTTTAAACGGATACATTTTTAATGCCAGTCTGCTGACGTTGCAAGCCCAAATGAATGACTCAATGCATGTAGTTGCAGTTATCACACTGCGTTCTCATCTATTTCCCTTTTTTCTTTCTCTCCTCTAGAATACATTGTCGCATTTAACGGTTACTTCACAGCCAAGGCTCGTAAACATTTCATCAGCAGCGCCCTGCGAGGCGTGGATGCGGTAAACTGGCACATCGTGCGGCGGGACAATCCCGCCAGCGATTATCCCAGTGACTTTGAGGTGGTGGAGATACGGCAGGATGCCCGCAGCAACCTGCTGACCCTGCAGGATCACCCCTACATCAAGAGAGTGACACCACAGCGCATGGTTCTTCGCAGCCTCAAACTGACTGACTGTGAGTAACGCTGTCACATTCACTGAACCACTCTGTAGTTCTGTACTATACTGAAGCAGTAAGGTATGAGGCAAGCATGTTACATCGTGAATACAGTCACAGCTGAAGGATGCTGTTAGGAAAATGAGTGACATTTAGTGTGTATTCACAATATAGCACAGCCTTAAGTTCGCTATTGCTTTTTATTAAGCAGTTAACAAATAAGACACAACAAATGGAATTAAAGTAAAAAAAATGACTAAATCGTAAAAAAAATTTATTCCACTCTTTCATTAAAAGTTAAGTCCCTCAATGTTGCCTAGTCAAATCAGGTCTGCATTATTTTTAAATGGATTAAAAGCTTTACAGCCAAGTTAATTAATTTACATAACTTTACATGCAGGGCTTTGTCCTGATCGGCATAGAGAAAAATGTTTCGTCAAGCATAAATGCTGTGTTTTTAGAACAGCTCTCTCTTGCCTTATGTTTTGTTTGTATTTATTTGACACGAGTGTATGGATTGCTTTGATTTTACATCAGCCTTCCCAAGCATGTAATGATTTTGAGATCAGACGAACAAATGTGTTTGGGTGTATATAGACGTTTCATCAAGTCCATATGCATGAGTTTAGCAAATTTAGCAACGTCTTGTTGTTTACAGTATTCGAAGCACAGATTGTAGATTCTGTATTTTATAAATTCTGCTTGTGGGTCACACTTACTGTTGTTGTAGATGGCTGTTGTATGAGTTTAAACACCTGATAACTTTGTTTTGGGGGGGAACGGGGTGACTGCAGATAAAATGGCAGTAGGGAGTAAATTGAATTGAATAACACAATAGTCTCTATGTATAATAACACAATGACTTCCTCTGTTCACACCTTACCAGAATCCACAAGCTCTACTGCATCAGTTACATGTTTCCCCAGTATTTTCCTCAGGAGACAGAACGCTCTAACAGTACAATAGTCAGTTATTCCCAACTATTATATTATAAAATTACATTTGTTACAGGTGTGTCTTTAAAGACAAAATTATGTCATAAACAACCAGAGTGTAGAATTCAAATGTGAATTTTTAGCATTACTTTTTAATAGCGCAGAGCACATTTTTAGTAGTAAACATGGCCTAGTTAGTATGAGTCTGTAGGGCAAGTGCTAATCTGACTGATTCAGTCTATGACTGTTTGAATCTGATTAACTATTTGATTCTGATTTATTAAAAACAACCTCAAGAGTTTTTGCCATGGGGCTGCAGAAATCACTGCTTATCCTCCACCAGTCTACACACCCACACACTTATAGCTTTTTTTTACTTTATTCATACCACATCTTGGAGAGAACGAGACCCAACTAATAGCAGCTAATGATGTTTTTGTTCCCTCTCACAGAAGCCATAGTGCCTCTATAGATAACCCCTGGTCATGGTACGAGGGCATATATGCAACTAATTATCATTTAAATGATGTCAGGGTCAGCTCTACAGGAGCGCGAGTGAGAGATTGAAATGTAATATAATTACAGTATGTGTCCGTCTGGTCTGTATAGCTCTGGGGGATGCAGATTAATGAGCAGTAATCAGAGGAAGAGAAGCCCGGTGTGTTGAAGCTGGTTTAAGCAGTTAGCTCTGCAGTTTAGCCACGCTTAAACGCCTACATTTCCTTTCCACTCTTTACCTCCTCTCTTCTATGTAAATGTGATGTTTCTTATAAAGGCTTGATCGCTGCTATTATGTCTTTGTTGCTTTGATAAGGGAGTGAATATTCGTGAAACTGTTTCTGCTCCCACCGGCAGTTATTCATGGGGCTGATAAAATGCTAATGATGTTGTTGTGTTGTGGAGTTTTGTACATATTCAGCTCTGTTTATTTTTAGAGATTTGAAGTGTTCGCTTTATTTAGGAGGAAGTTTTGGGTTGAGGGTGTCTGGGGATTGTATTGAAACGCTCTTACTCATGAAAAACAAATATGCACCATTGTAATAAAAGTGGATGTAATAGGGGACTCAGTTTTGATACATTTTGACATCATCATTTTGTAACGTTTGACATGATTTAAAATGGTAAAAGTGGTTTTGCTTGGTGACTTGTTGACACAACGACTCGGTGGTTTGGTGACACGACGGATCAATAGATCGCATTTAGTTTGCAGTGTATCCATGCTTTGTTTTAGACTCTGAAGTGTTACATGCAGGTGCACTCAGTGTGAAGCTCAGTGCTGAATGTGTGCCATAACAATCACAGTATATCTCATACTGAAATGAACCATGTCCTAATATTTATCTCATTTCTCATCCTGTCTCACTGGTTTTGTTTCAGCGAGCGCTGATGGAGGATCTCCCTGCAACGACACACGCTGGGTGCAGAAGTGGCAGTCATGGCAGTCCTCAAGGCCCCTCAGGAGGACCAGCCTCTCTCTGAGCTCTGGCTTCTGGCATGCCACAGGCAGACACTCCAGCCGGCGTCTGCTGCGGGCCATTCCCAGACACGTCGCCCAGATACTGCAGGCAGACGTTCTCTGGCAGATGGGATACACTGGTGTGTGTGTGTTTGTTTTGTGTTTTTTGTGTGTGTGTGTGTGTGGTTTTTTTTTCTGTGTATATGTGTGTATTAAAATGTGAGGACTTGGTGTAGTAATAGTAAATATTGTCCTTTTGTCCTTCTTATTCCAAGATATGGTTGTGCATGTGTTATTTGTGATCCTGTACAGGCTCTGGAGTGAAGGTAGCAGTATTTGACACTGGGCTGAGTGAGAGGCACCCTCACTTTAAGAATGTTAAAGAAAGAACCAACTGGACCAATGAGAAAACACTGGATGATGGTAGGGATTCTACTGATAGTATGATGTCAGTTTTTGTGTGAATAGGTTCTTCTAGAGCAGTGAGTCATGTGGGCCAAATCAACCCATATAAATTATTCATCTTCATCTCCCATTCTGTCTTCAGGATTGGGACATGGTACCTTTGTCGCTGGGGTTATTGCCAGCATGAGAGAATGCCAGGGCTTTGCTCCTGATTCAGAGCTTCATATCTTCAGAGTTTTTACTAATAACCAGGTATTACTCAAACCAATACCAATGTTCAGGTCAATGTAGTTCCACAAGGTTTAAATCATAACACTTTGACACGCTTTCACTTTGGCTGTTTGTCTGATTGGTTGTTTTGTTTCAGGTGTCCTACACCTCCTGGTTCTTAGATGCCTTCAACTACGCCATTCTCAAGAAGATCGATGTCTTAAATCTCAGTATAGGGGGACCAGACTTCATGGACCATCCGTTTGTTGATAAGGTCTGTACAAAAAGCAATCAAAGTTGGTTTGGGGGAAACTGCGGCTAATGCTAACTGCAATATAATGCTGTAATAAAAGCTCTCCTCTCTGTTTAACAAGGTTTGGGAGCTCACAGCCAACAAGGTGATCATGGTGTCTGCCATTGGCAATGATGGGCCATTGTACGGGTAAATGTATCAGCCTAGCGACAAGTTAAATCACATTTCACCTGAGGTCCTAACAGTTCTGTTGACTTATTTTATTGTAACGTGTCTTCCAGGACCTTGAACAATCCAGCTGATCAGATGGACGTTATCGGAGTGGGAGGGATTGACTTTGAGGACAACATTGCCAGGTTCTCATCTCGGGGGATGACAACATGGGTACGTTCACATCCTTTCTGTGCAGCTGACTTGAGGCTTGTTGGAACAT
This sequence comes from Yasuhikotakia modesta, assembly GCA_036877545.1. NCBI lineage: Eukaryota > Metazoa > Chordata > Actinopteri > Cypriniformes > Botiidae > Yasuhikotakia > Yasuhikotakia modesta. The sequence goes on from JBAJNP010002174.1 coordinate 30,362, forward strand.
GCCTGAACGTTTAGATCTTACCTTAAAAGACCAGACGCCTTCTATTTCCTCTCACGCAGTTTCACAGACTCCTCACCTCTGGGAAGGAGAATAAAATAAGAATAAAAAAGATTTTCTGTTTCTGTTTTTTATTCCACCTTTGAAGTTGGTCACACAATTTAAGGCTTTATAGATGTGTAATTTTGTTTTACAAAGACATACACACAGACCCTCTCAGTCCTCCTGAGACCAGAATTTTATTAGTTTAAACTTATAGCGATTTCTTGGTTCTTAAATTTGATACCATAGCCCAAATTAATACTGCTTTTAGAAAGTTAAAATGCATATTAACTAATTACTTGTGAAACGATTCATGTAAATTATGTAAACATTAATTGTTGTTCAGGTAATTAAAGCAACAGTAATAAAAAGAAAATAAATGCAGATTAACTATACCATGCATAACAATATAACAAACTAATTAGCATTGTCTTTAATGCATCGTGAAGATGCAAAACATTAATACTGACTTTTGTATGTCGCTTCTTTTTGTGTTTACCCCTGTGCTTGAGGTTTTTCACTACCAGCATTGAGTTTGAAGATTGAAATTGAACAGTGATTGTAAGGCCCAGTTGTGATGTTGTGTGTTATTTTATCATGATGACATGTCTGTCAGTTACTCTTCACAGTATCACCAGATCAGTTAAATGTTAAGTTAAATCCAGATGTGTGGTTATATAGATTATAAATGCACATTTACAGTCCTATTTCTGAACACGTCTCCAGGCACTGAATGTTACATGCGTTGCTCCTTTCCACTCATCACAGATTCTGTCAATCTTTCTCATCGGTTCAGTTTCATCCTTGTTTTGACTGCCATTATCTGTTCATTAGGAGCTGCCGGGCGGCTACGGCCGGGTGAAGCCTGACATTGTGACGTACGGCTCGGGTGTACGTGGGTCAGGACTGAAGGAGGGCTGTCGGTCTCTCTCTGGCACCAGCGTTGCGTCACCTGTGGTGGCTGGAGCTGTCACACTGCTGGCCAGGTAAGATGTGGATGAACGAAAACAAGCCAAAAACACATTCCCAGAATGCTTTGCATTTGTATCCTAATAATACAATAGAAAAGTCTTTTTGATATCTAAGCAAAAGCAGTAAAACCTAAAACATTCTAGTTTGCAGGCAGGAGCAAAAATAAATAGCCAAAAGTTGTTTGTTAGTTTATAAGTTGGTGCACAGTCTCTGCTTAAGAACCTTAATCAATTCTTACACCTAGATGCTACAAACAGGGCTAGATGAACAAACAAGGGTGTTGACGATAGATGTTTCGATAGATGCGGGAGTGTAAAAACAAGACCTAAATGAATCAACAATATTAATCTTAGCTTCTATGTTAACTATTTCAAATGTCTTCTCAGCACTGTATTGAATAGAGAGTTGATAAACCCGGCCAGCATGAAACAGGCTCTGATCGCATCCGCTCGCAGACTTCCAGGAGTCAACATGTTTGAACAGGGTCACGGCAAACTTGATTTGCTCAGAGCCTACCAGATCCTCAACAGCTACAAGCCGCAAGCCAGGTATTTGATTAGCATTCTTGTCATATAGCATGCATTTTAAATTCACATTTCCTTATTCATGTATGCTAACGCAGTCCATTAAGATGTATCTTGCATCTTTGCACCCTTATTTTCAGCTTGAATTTGGAACAGATTTAACCCAATTCATTCTCGGTGAGGTCATTGTCTAATGAAGTTCTGATGGTGTTTTGATTCTCTAGCTTGAGCCCTAGCTACATAGATCTGACTGAGTGCCCGTACATGTGGCCCTACTGTTCTCAACCCATTTACTATGGAGGCATGCCAACTATTGTCAACGTGACCATTCTAAATGGCATGGGTGTGACCGGCAGGATTGTGGACAAGGTAACAGAACAAAGACGCCCAACAATTTTACTTTCTTTGCTGTCAAAATAAACCCAAGCTATTTTATAGATGTTTATGTTCTGATGACAACACTTCTGATGATCTTTTATCCTCTGCTTGGATACAGCCAATCTGGCAGCCCTATCTTCCTCAGAATGGCGATTACGTGGATGTGGCGGTGTCTTACTCGCCTGTGCTCTGGCCCTGGGCTGGATACCTGGCTGTCTCTATATCTGTGGCCAAAAAAGCGGCATCATGGGAAGGCATTGCTCAGGGTCATGTCATGGTCACAGTGGCCTCACCAGCAGAGAACGATGTGAGTAATGGATTGAATGTCTTCTGTACTATGCGAAGTAATGTGGGTTGTGTTTTTTTGGCAGGTCATTTCTATTATGGTGACCTTCTATGTTCTTCTTGATTTTCTGTGTCCAGTCAGCAATAGGTGGTGAGATGACCTCCACGGTGAAGCTACCAGTAAAGGTGAAGATTGTTCCCACTCCTCCACGGAGTAAAAGGATTCTGTGGGATCAGTACCATAACCTCCGCTACCCACCCGGATACTTCCCCAGAGACAACCTGCGCATGAAGAACGATCCACTTGACTGGTAAACCACGACTGCAAATTTTTAGTTTCAGACGTCCACACTGGTCATACTGGTTTTTACCTGAAAGAATCCATTGGGGATTCCATTTTATACCTTCAATATATGTTTGTCCTTTATCATGTTATGAGAAGATATGTTTATTTTGAAGGAATGGTGATCATATTCACACCAACTTCAGAGATATGTATCAGCACCTCAGGAGCATGGGCTACTTCATTGAGGTCCTGGGGGCGCCGATAACATGCTTTGATGCCAGTCAGTATGGTGGGTGTTTATCCATTGTTAATTCTTTGAGTAGATTCTTTGACATCTCCTGATTGGTTTACACCAATTTAATACAATTTACCGTAATGCAATTTTCTGCATGTATGTGTGTTCAGGGACATTGTTGATGGTGGACAGTGAGGAGGAGTATTTTCCAGAGGAGATCTCCAAGTTGAGGAGAGACATAGATAATGGCTTGTCTCTTATCATCTTCAGTGACTGGTACAATACGTCAGTCATGAGAAAAGTCAAGTTCTACGATGAGAACACCAGGTATTTAGAACATGCTCAGTTGGGTCCAAACGTCTTCTGTTTTTCAACATTTGAAATTTTCTTGTCGTTTCTGTTTATCTTTCTTTTTAATGTCAGCATGGACAATGGAGATGCAAAACTTGTTTTTGTGTTTCACCAGTATGAGTTAAATGTTCTACATGAATCTGGGGTGCCTGTTCTGAGGCAACAAAAACTTCCATGGTCAATGTCACAAATTTGCTTACATTTTATCAGTGACCTACAAATAGGGCAGAATACGGAATGAGTATTTCCTTTTTGACTATTTTGTTTTTTCAGATTTATTTATTTCAGTGTGGTTTTAGATTTTTGCACCCTGATGAAAAAGGCAAAAATGTCTCATGCTATTACAAAAACAGCTATTCACTAAAAAAAATAATGTGTGTCAGGACTGCCTCACTATTATATTGTGTGTGGTTTTTTTTTGTGTGTGTGCGTGTGTGTGTGTGTGTGTGTGTGTGTGTGTGTGTGTGCTTCCCATTCGGGTATATGGGCTTTGAGTTTCAATTATTAGATCTGACAAAATGTTTAAAATGAGGTTCTTTGTAAAGCAACCAATTAGGGGAAACATGTTTTGTTTGTCAAATGAAGGCAAATTTTAAAATGTGCTTTGCTCTTGCAGGCAATGGTGGATGCCGGACACAGGGGGCGCCAATGTGCCGGCTTTGAACGACCTGATCTCTGTGTGGGGTATGGCCTTCAGTGATGGTCTGTATGAGGGAGACTTCACAATGGCAGATCATGACAGTAGGTTTTGCTGATTCTATGCTGCTTTTTCACATACTCGCACAAACACATTCCCTTATACCTGTAGGTTCTTTGTTKTTTTTTTATTATCAGTCATTTAATTGAAGAAACGTGTTTCCTAATCTAAATTAATTCATAAATGTATTAAATGCAACATTTATTAATATTATGGTCTGTTTTGGGTTTTAGTGTATTATGCCTCTGGGTGCAGCATTGCTCGTTTCCCAGAGGATGGAATTGTTATCGCTCAGACCTTAAAGGATCAAGGTATGTACCTCACCTCACTGCTGTATCCATGGAGACAGGCTAAAAGTGCTCTGTTTCTTCATCCTCTTGTTATTGTTATCTGACAACCTCAAATTTCAAATAGGGCTGGAGGTCTTGAAACAAGAGACTGCAGTGGTGGACAATGTGCCTGTGCTTGGACTCTACCAAACACCCAGTGAGGGAGGAGGCCGCATAGCACTCTATGGGGACTCCAACTGTATTGATGACAGTCACAGACAGAAAGGTAATGTGTATGTAGTTTATGCAGAGGTATGGGGTAAACTGTCGCCCCTTTCTGTCTAATCTAATCAAGCAAACTGCTAGATATTTATAGGTCGGGTAGGTGATTTCGGAGAGGCTAGCAATAGCGAGGAAGCATCCATTCAGAGAGCTTTTCAAAGCCACGCCTACTCCAAAAGAGTGCATAAATATGCAAATACATAGTTTGATAGGGAAGTAGGACATTTTGATTAGATGAACGTTTTATGGTACATTTTATTTATGAAGAGACTGAATGAGGTATGAAGAGACTTTCAACCAGCATAACAAAAAATTATTCTGGAAAAGATTGCCTACCCTGTCTTTAAAAATGAAACCATATTCTATTATATAAGGGTCCTTATTAAATATGTGCTATACTATATACCTCTCCTATAGACTGTTTTTGGCTGCTGGATGCTCTGCTACAGTACACTTCCTATAGCATGACTCCACCCAGCCTCATTCATTCTAAAAACAGAATAGTGCCCCCTATAGGCACAGAAAGGCCATTACCACAGAGATTGGAAGGTAAGCTGTATATTTGTCTTCACAAACCAACTGCATCTTGTACAGTTGAGAAGTTAGATGAAGTCTAATGTCTTTCTGTCATTCCTGAAGGTAATCATCTCTACCGTTACTCCAAAGTACTGGAGCCTCATCTGGGTGACCCTAAGCCACGCCCTCTTCCTGCATGCCCTCATCTGTCTTGGGCCAAACCCCAGCCACTTAATGAAACTGCTCCTAGGTCAGTACTGAGAAGATCTGGACCATTCCAAACAACAGTATAAATAGGGTAATATTAATTTAATATTGACATTTCATATGGTTTCGTTTTTGTTTAATTTTCTCAGCAATCTGTGGAAACACCAGAAGCTCTTGTCAGTGGACCTGGACAAGGTGGTTTTGCCTAATGTGAGGCCATATCGGCCTCAGGTTCGACCCCTTTCTCCTGGTGAAAGTGGGGCTTGGGACATCCCAGGAGGTGAGGACGACAATAAACAATAAAACAATAAAGATAGATATCACAAAAGGGTTCTAACTCTCAGGTAATGCCTGGCGATAATCCATGTTTTTGTTTTACCTCAGGAATTATGCCAGGCCGTTATAATCAAGAGGTAGGCCAGACGATTCCAATGTTCGCATTTCTTGGTGCCATGGTCGTGCTTTCCTTCTTCGTGGTCCAGTTGACCAAAGCCAAGAACAAACCCAAGCGCAGAAAACCCAGAGTGAAACGTCCACTTTACCTTCAACAGCAACAACAAATTCCCCACTCAACTCGAAACCCCACAGTATGATCGGCCCACACACTAAAACATGCCACATCTGGACAAACAAACAGGGAATAATCTTCCCTAAGGTGTGTGTGTTTTGTGAGCTTGTAATGATTGAACTCCAAAAGGCTCCATGTTTTTAAGATGAACCTGCCACCTGCGCCCATATAAGAGCCTTGCCTGGACATCAGTGTTCCTGTCTATATGCCTTTCAATCCAGTGACCAAATGGAGGAATGTTTCCTGTTAATTTATTGATGAATTGACTATTGACCCTTATTTTGTATGTCAAATTGGATGACCAAAACCAGCCATTTCATTTCTTTGATCAACATTTTGGGCCGTTTCCACACGTCCTCATTTTTGTATCAAAATGTTGTCAGTGTTTTTTCTTTTATATAAAATAGATGTGTTGCTTACATCTTTTGTAAATAGGCATCAAGATTTCTCTGTTATGGTGTGGAAAAAATCAGTTTTAAATATATCTGATATTAAGCAGAAAAGTTGCGTCTTTGTCTTTGTAATAGATAAAAATGATAAAATATCTTGATGAAGGTTACAAAGGAAAAACAAGAACAATTTTCATCTTGTTTCTCTAAGGTGAACTGTCAGCAGTATATATACGGCTGTAAACTGGCTCCGTTTATTTTGCTACTTTCAATGATGGATGAACCTGTTTGTCCTTTGTATGCATAAGATACATGTTGATAAGATAAATGAAGCTGCCAGAGTTTCTGCGGCGCACTGAACATTACACTGCTCTGAGTTTTCTTTGGATAAGAGCCATACTTGGCTTGGGTCCATCTCTTTTTGTACTTGGATTTATTTCATGAAATACAGACATATATTAGCTCTGATGTCTTTATAGGCAACAAGCATATTTACTGAATAGAGGCTGATGAGTGTTGGATTGTCAGCACCAAAGTAAGGTGTGAAAATAGTGTAACAGATAGACACGCATCCAAAATGAACACATTTCAAATGAAACATTCTTGTTCATTTTATCCAAGCAACTTACAGTAAATTCAATGTATACTTTTTTTAACAGTACTTGCATTCCCTGGGATCAAACCCACAACCTTTGCATCAGTTGAGCTACAGAAGGGCTGTAACTAAACAGAAAGTAAAAGGGCATTCTTTGCTTCAAAAGTAATGATCTAAACTTGTAAGGTCGGTGAAACCGGTGTTCTGTATAAAAACTGCAACAGTCATAAAGCGGCAGCCATAAAGAATTTTTGTACTTTAAAGTCTAGTTTAATGCTGTTACTAATTTTAGAACCTGTACAGCTCCAACCACAGATAAAAATGGCTGATCCATGTTTATTTATGCTGAGAAATATTCAGTAATCAAAGCTACTATCGACACTGATTGCAAGGTAAACTCAATCACCTCTATTTACTTAAAAAATAGCAAAAACCTTTCATCCATATTTCCAGTGTATTTTTTTTATAAAGAATATTATCCAGATCCAAGCATGGGACATGCATGGTGCTTAACTTCACAAATCAGGGTTGACTAGCCATTTTCAGCCTCTGTTTCAAGGAACCTGCTTTACGATAATATCTGTAAACATCATTTCTGGGTCACACTGTTCAATCGGTTTTGGGAATCATTGTTACTGGTGTAAGGAATATAACAAATCCAATCTTCCGAGATACAAAAGCATTCTACAGACTAGCCCATACAATTGTGGCTTCCCTGTAATTGAATGTTGGTGTAGACAGACAAAAGAAATACTCCTTCGTTCTACCTCATTCTAAATCCTATCAGCTCTGTCTGCTAAGCAGTCTTGTAGTGGCTTGTGCTTTTGGCTGAGGCCAGTGTGAAATCGGCTAATTCCATCAGATGTGATAGGTGCTGGGCAGTCTCTCTAAATCTCAGCCCTGATCCATTTTTAATGGGAACGATAGGCTGTGAAAATGTCACCAGTCTCTTTTAGATGACAACATCGATGGAGGTTAATGACATGACGAACATGGGAACTGCTTCTAATCAGCTATTTGTGCTTTAATGGATTTCCCGGATCTGTTCATAAAAGAGGTCACATGTCACACTTGTGCCCAGATCTAGAAATTTCCCAGCCAAGCTTTTGCTTGATTTTTGGTCAAAACACTGAGCTTATCAGGGAAGCAAGGAAAGCAACTTGTCAAAAACAAACAACAAAGCATGAAAAACAAATTCAACATGTGTATTAGGTGAATCTTTAAAAGTAATTGGACAGAAAATAAGTGCATGCACACTTATTACACAAACACAAACACAAAAATTATGTTAAACAATATAATTTTTACAGAAACAATGGTACACCAGTCTTGTACTGTCACTGTCAAGGCCTTTGGTTAATGAAAATAGTAAATTACATGTTTTACCCTAAGATTAATATTTAAAACAGCACATTTTTACTTTATGTCCCCCGGTAATAGTGAACGCAGAACAGTTTAAAACATCAACCTGTACTATGTTTAAATTGAGCAGGGAAAAAAGTGTGTCTGGGAAACTGTATAAGGGTCTCAATACTGTATCTGTCTGAAATGGACCTGATGAGGACCAGTTTTAGAGTGGCTTTCAAACTTCAACTGAAACAATTAGAAAAATTGATAACATTGCACACATAAATGATTTGTTGCATCTATTATATTCTTATTTTCTTGTTTTTATTCTTGTTTTTCGGCGTTTTTATTGTATTGATGTGCTGTTCATGGCATTAAATAATAAAAACACACGTGGAAGAATCTAAGCTCTGATTGGTCTACAACACAACCAATTATTTCAATGAAAACCAAACCCCATGTTCCTCAGTCACCTGACCTGAAGTTTGAACTCCCAACGCGACTGATCCACACAGGGGTAAACATGGAGGAGCTGGCCAAAGAGAGCATTAGTCTTTTAACGTTATCCTCGCTGGACACAGATGAACCAAAATTGGGCACTTTAGGAGCAGTTTTTATTATGCTGAAGTCGGCGCTTGGTGCGGGACTTCTCATCTTTCCTTGGGCGTTTGAGAAAGCTGGAGGAATTCATGTCGCTGTCACCGTAGAAATGGCAAGTACATCCGCTACGATAAACTCTGATCGTTTAAATATCTGATCACCTGTAGCTGTATCGCTCAGTTATCGCATAAATGGGATCTTCACAATGTTAAAGTGAAATGCTTGCGCTTTTTAATAGCAAAAATGCGTACGTTTCTTCATGATAACAGCGCGGTCAACAAACAGGACCTGGATCAACGTAAACATTTCAATCAACCAATCAGATTGTAGGATTAGGGTCAACGTTACTTCAATGTAACAGAGTCAGCGTTGGGTTAAGATACTTTCATGCTGTTTTTATCAACTTATTACTTCCTTCTGATTTTGAGGGTAAGTTATGGTTTAGGTTCATGTTAGGACTGTATCTGAAACGTTCACTGCATTACTTTCCTGTAGATTTCTCTTGTGTTCCTCATCAGTGGTTTGGTCATCCTTGGCTATTCGTCTTCCATAAGTGGACAGAAGACATATCAGGCTGTGGTCAGAGATGTGTGTGGGCCTTCCATAGGAAAGCTCTGTGAGATCTGCTATGTCTTCAATCTCTTCATCATATCTGTTGCTTTTCTAGTCATAGTGGCCGACCAGCTTCAGAAATGTAAGCAACATTATGTCATTTATGGCCTTTGCACTTATTGGCACTATAGTATTGTCATTTTTAACAATGCAATAGCCATTAAAACCTAACCAGCCTTGCATTGATCCACTGCCATAATTTTTCCAGTGTGCTTTTCCCTATATGAGTTATTCACGGGCTCACCAGAATCCGAGATGCCGTACCACTGGTACACAGACCAGAGATTTGTCCTGTTTCTTTTGTGTGTCTTCCTCATTTTCCCACTCTCTGTACCTAAAGAGATCAGCATACAGAAATATACTAGGTAAGATACAACTATATTTTTATACCTGTTTCTGTAGTTTTGTGTCTTAATTTCAATTTGTTTTTTTAGTTTTTTTGCGTTGTGAGTTTGCACTGATGCATTGTGGGATTGTTGCTCGTCTAGAAGTTTATGAAGTATATAATAATTGCTTCCGTTTATCAATATAATCATTACCACTGACAAGTCAGTAGCCATGACATTGCACAGTGTTTGAATACACATTAGCAAATTCTTAATAAATAAATAAATACTTCTTTAAATTCTACATTTTTAAAATGTTATATTAACCACTTAATAACTTTGTTGATATACTGTATATAATGTGTAATGTTAAAAAACAATGTTTTCTGCAATAACTTTTTGATCACTTTAGCCAAGGAATGTTAGCCTGTTTTCTCTGTTGTTGTTTATTTTAATACAACAACTGCATAGTATTCTTTAATGTTTTAGCAATTGTATTTTCTGTCATAGCATTTTTTTTGTTGAATGTTTATTTTTGTTCAGTGTGTTTGGAACTATTGCAGCTGCTTATCTCACTGCAGCCATGACTGTCAAATACCACACAAGACCAGTTCATGAGATTAATCTATCACCTCTGTACAGCAGCGGGTAAGTCTGGAGTGAGAAAGCTGTCACATTTTTGAGTTTAATAAATAAAGGATGAGAGCCATCTCAGCGTTATCTGAGGAGTTGTTCTCATTTCAGTTCCTAAATAAAACTTACTGTTATAAGTGAACACAATTGTTTTGTTTAACTATATGCAAAAGGTCATTTGAAACTTGTTTTAATTGGTTAACTGAAACCTCTGTTGTAATCATTGATATTATTGTTATTATTCAGAATTAGCTCCTGGGCATCAGTGTTCAGCGTTATCCCGACTATCTGCTTTGGCTTTCAGGTCAGTGAACTAAGTTATTCTGATTGACTGAAGACCTTTTCCTGTCGTGGGGTCGTGAACTTTTCTAGCTTTTATGCAATATACTGGCATTTCACCTCTGAGACAAAGTGCATCGAAATTCTTTTACTCTTTCTTCAAATGTCATCACTTATATGTTCATGATGGTCCACAAAGAGCGAGAGTCAAGTTTTTTCCCATCTCCTTTAATATTTAAGGTTGGGTCAGATACAAAGGGCAGAAAATTCAGCATCTTTGTGCAGAGCTTCATTTGTTAGTTTTCCTGTAACCATGGAGACACTGGGGTTTGTCAGAAATGTAATAAAAGTTCAGTGTGTTGGCGCAGCAGAAAAGAGCGGGAATATTCCTGCCTGGGGCTGATGGATTACAAGACGGGACTGAGGGAATAGAAGATCTGAAAAGAGCTGTGCTACAGAGGAATTTATGAAGAATGAGCTAGAATGGAAGGGCTTCTGTTTTTCATCATCATAGGAAGAAACCATTTTGTAGTCAATGTCTGTTGGAGAACCGATGTTTAAACAGCTGAGATTTTGTCACCTTTGTTTCAGTGTCATGAGGCCTCCATTGCTGTCTACAGTAGCATGAAGAACAGGAAACTGTCCCACTGGGTCTTTATATCTGTGGTGTCCATGTTCATCTGCCTCATTATCTATTCTCTCACTGGTCAGTTCACATCATTGTTCTGATTATTAGGACTTCCAATTCACCAACATGTATTGAGATAGACACATTATAAATTATTAGAGTCTGAATATAGTAGTTGTCAGTAAAGCATTAATTCTGATAAAATCTGTTGACTGTATTTCAGATGTTTTGTCTAATGTCAGATATGCAGCTTAGTTCATGTCAGATCTAAAAATGCAAAATACAACTTTATTTTGTATATGCAATGGACATAATTTCATGCTTGCCATAAAACACAAAATATTGTAGGTTTTATTTAACTTTTTTTTGTAAGCAAACTTTAATGTTAGTAATATAATTTGAAATATGAAAAAAGATAATGAGTTTTAAACAAGAAAAATTGCTCATTTGGAAAAAGTGGCTTAATTAGATTTTAGTTATTAAGATTAGTTAGTGATAACCATAAAGTTCTACAAAGTGAGTCCATACCTGCTGTACACCTGAGTCTATATTGCATTCCTGTTTTGTAGGAGTCTACGGGTACCTGACATTTGGGAGGAATGTTGCACCAGATGTTCTGATGTCATACAGTGGTGATGATGTCACCATGGTCGTGGCCAGGCTGCTGTTTGGAATCTCCATCATTACAATCTATCCTATCATTGTCCTGCTGGGAAGGTACTGAATGTATCATGGTGTCTCTCATAAATACTGTTATGAACTAAGATTTTTATAATAAGAGACTTATTATAATCCTGTGGTAATTTATTTAAAAACCATTGGTAAGAGTATTGTTTTGTCATTTAACTTTGCGTGTCTGTAGATCTGTGATTCAGGATCCATTGTTGCGACGCAGACGCAAACACGCAGCGGTGACAGAAACCTACGAATGCAGCACTCGCATTGCTCTGACAACCGCGTGGATCACAGTTACTTTTTTCATTGCTGTGTTTGTCCCAGACATTAGCAAAGTCATCAGTGTTGTAGGTGGAATCAGCGCTTTCTTCATCTTTGTATTTCCAGGTAATACCACCTGCCTTTGTGTGAATTGTTTTGACATTTTAATATTAATTTGCATGCGTCTTTTGTTAAAGGGCTTTGTCTGATATTTGCTGTGCAGTCAGAGACAGTTTCCCCTATAGTGAGGTGAGAGAAGTCGAATAGAGATTTGTCATTCTAATGTTTGTACAAAATTCATATATATGCTATCATTGTTTTTTCTAGATATCTTCTGATTGCATGGGGATTGATCACACTGATCTGTGGTGCCTATATCTTTGGCCAGAGCACTTCAATTGCAATAATGCAGCTATTAAATGGATTCTAAGTTTTGCTAAGACTAAGTTTAAGTCTTTCTAAGTTGAACTGCTTTTTTTAAAAAAAGTCTGTTTTTTTCAGACCTGCTTATTGCTACCTACCATTCAAAAAAAATATTTTTAAAAAAGTTTATCTGTATGGTTTGGTTATAATTTTAGACATCGCTCCAGCAGTTTTGGAGCTTAAAGTTAACGTTATCCATTAAGTTTAATCTTTAATTATATAATGTTTTGAGGTTTGTTTAAAGCATAAATGTACAAATAATCAACCTTTACATGAGATGCTTCAGGCAAATGTCATGAATATTAATCTGTACTATTTATATTGCTTTTTTGAATGGTCTACAATTTGAATGACCTTTTTTACTTTCATTAACATGTATTAAGTAATAAAGTTACGTACAGTTAATATGTATTTAAACATGAATTGTAAATGATATAATGTGGCCTTTATCTTTCCCAGCTCTTGACATTTCTGTTTTAGATTTAACATTTAATTTAACAGTTAAATGTATGATAAAAGTAAAATAAGACGTTTGATAATATCTGAACAATTTTTGTACATGATGACCTTAAAGCTTCAATCTGTAACTTTTCTGGGTTAAAATAAATAAAAATTAGTTGTTGAGAAAGTAATTTTTAACAGTTTCCTTATCTTTTCTTACCTTGCGTCACAATAGTAAGTTTATATTATAATGAACTTGAGCTGTTGGGTCCAATTTCCTGGGAAATGTCAGTTTGTCTTTATTTGACTTAAACATGCATAAAAATTGTAAAGTAACCTTCAATTATATTAAATTTCCCAGAGAGGTGAATTTACAGATTGCAATTAATAGAAAACATTCTTGTGCAGTTTAATGAACAAACTGAGGCAAAAATGCAACACAAAATCCTTTGTCAGTACTTTATTGAATAGCAGCACTCTACATAATCTAGAATTTTAACAAATTTAGGACGATATAATACTTTGCATCCCTGCAATAAATCTCTACACTCATAAGAGAGAAAGCCAGTTTACAGAAACATACAGAGTATAAGAATTATTTCGTCAAACAATGCCATTAAAAGTGTTTATATTTTAAGTTTTGTTCAT